>PNEQ01119897.1:138858-197940 GCA_003012365.1 Medauroidea extradentata
GAAGACTAGCTATGCTACATCGCGAGCCTAGAAAGGCCCGATTTTATACCCACGACCTGGATAGTTCGAGAATCAGAGGTCTATTCTTGTGATGGAAAACTGGGACGAGCGGACGACGAGGACCTTAAGTGCTGCAGTAGAAGATTGTTCACGGTACTGTGACTTCTTTCTATAGCGACAGAGTCAGCCTGCACATCAGTACAAGAACGAAAGAATATAATTTTGGAGAGACAATTTGTTCTATATCTGTACTAAGGCACGACTCTCTCGCATGGTTCTCGGTACATTTGCCGGAGGTAGTTAGTTGATAATTCCTCTATTTTGATTCTTAAATCCAGAACAATTTATGGTTGCCTTTTGAGCGTTAATATCCTTCAATTTTGTTGACAGCCACAAACTATTACATTTCATTTTTTTCTCGTATTACAATATTATTTTTATTTATTAGCATTGTCTCACGTAAATGTTTTGAGCAATTTTCTTTCTGTTTCTGTAAACGAATCCACTATTAAATTTTCCCTGTTATTCTGTGATTGATTTAGGTAATGGATGTTAAACTTAATGTAATATCTTTCTCTGCATGCATTGGTAAATATTATATAATTTTTGAGCAAGCTATCCGTGGTTGAGTCTCATAGAGAAAGCAAAACATAACAGTTTATACAAAATAAGTATCACAGTTTAAACAACATAAAATATTACTATGTAGATAGCCTACGTTGGGGTAAAGGACAACTACACGTAATATGATTGGCTAGAATATTTTATTACCAAATAGGAGGTTGTCGAATACTTGGTAAGAGCGTATTATGTTCTGCGTGTACTCACTTGAACATGGCTAACACAGTGAAGAAGATTCAAGTCTGTGTTTCGACGTGATATATTTGTTTATTTCTGTGAGAGATGGTGTGTAGGTTCAAACAGAAGAGAGGCGGAGACTGGGGGCGGATGTCAGTGCGCAGTCTTTGTATACAGGAGAGGGGGGGGGGAGTCGGACGACGAGACGCTGTAAAATCACGGGGCGAGCTTTCCAGTAGTCAAAAGCTTATTTTTTCGGTAGGTTTAATATATTTCCTTCTCCCGAAGTATTTGATTGGCGCATATTTACAACAGGTTTGTACCCAAGCCGCTGTTTAGGGTTACACATTATGGAACAGAACCCTTTTGAGGTTGTAACGTTTGTTTTTATTCACATTTGAATAGTAAAAATACCTATCTCAGATGTTAGTACAAATGAACTATGCAACTAACGCCATTGATTAATTACTTTTCAGCTTGAGTCAGAGGCTTGATTACGAACTTACCATGTAACGAAATGGAGTCTGCAGTGCCTGAATTATCAGACTATTCGCCTCCCAATAAGGTAATCCGGGTTAGATTCCTAGTGGGGTCAGTCCCCGGATTTTCGCAAGTGGGAATCTTGCCGGACGATGCCGTTAGTCGGCGGGTTTTCTCAGTAATTTCCCTTTTGCTCCCGCTCTCTCACTCCAGCGCTGCTCCATACTCACCACATCTCACTCCTCACCAGCGCTAAAGACCACGATGTTAAACGCTGACCAAAGTCTGTCACTCACATAACAATACGTTAGTGAACAGGAGGTTGTCATGATGTGACACCCAAAACGGTTGTTTCATGTATCTCCCATGCATTTCTATTGGCGTGTCCGCCACCTGCTTCATTATGGGCGTGTTTAACTCTGTTACAAAGCCATGCTGGTGAAAATTTCACTTTCCTCCCAGGAGCGGTCCTCTGGCAAAAAAAAAAAAAATGGCTCGCTGGTCATAGTTCTTAGTAAGGTACTTGTACCTAATATGGCCCAGTTCCCAATATGGCCCACTAGTCACCATTGTATGGTAATGCAGAGATCTATGTGGGATCTATACACACTAGTCTCCTGTATGAACATACACCAACCATAAATATTTGTCTTACATCACACATGTGTTATATTAGTAATATAATTATTGACTTAGGCACACATGATTGTTGAACCTTAAGCGGGCCATATTCGGTACAGGCACTTTATGTAAGTTAGTGGGTTTTTACGTCTCGTCGACAGCGAGGTCATTATAGACGGTGAAACAACTTGGTACAATGGCAGGGGCTGGGAGGGAAGTCGGCCATGGCCTTTGTTAAGAATGTTCGAGTGGCGAAAAATCATAATTTTATATTTGAAAGAAACAGCGTTAATTTTGTACACGTAACTTGGGAAAACCTTTTTCTCTTATAAAAATTTTTTTAGCTCAGCCAGTTTTCCCGTAGTGACATTTCAAAGTCAAAATTTGCATGTTTTTGGTTCATGCACCCTCCTAAAACCAATCAACATAAAGAATCGAAATAATTCACAATAAAAGTACATGTGACCGGCTACAGCTTTAAGTATATAAAAATCCGATACAAAATATTTTTGTATTTAAAACATTTTTTTCCTAAAGTAGCGAAACAATTTCAAATTTCAAATTTTTTTTTTAAATATAAAACTTTGTTTGAATGGGTTTTTATATACTTAAAAGTCCTAGCCCGGGACATGTTCTTTCGCTGTGAGTTATTTAGTTTCATTATGTTGGTTAGTTTTCAGGGGGCGTATGAACTAAAAGCATGCAAATGTTTACTTTGAAATGCCATTGTGGTAAAACTGGCTGAGCTAATTATTTTTGTAAGAGGATAATATACTCCAAAGCAACATCTACAAAACTAACCCTGTTTTATACAAATATAAATATACGGTTTTTCCCAACTTGAACATTCTTAAGGAATAATCCCGGCATTCACGTGGAGTGGTTTCGAGAAACAATGGCAAACCGAAATCAGGATGGCCGGAGCCTGGGTTCGAACCTGGGTCCTCCAGAATACGAATCCAACATGTTACCATTGCGTCACCTCGCTCGGTACAGTTCCTAGTACGACATGGAACTGGTTCACTCGACTTGTAGAGAGTGAGTGGTTTTCACCATCTTGAATTTTTGTATTTTGTGTCATAACCATTCTTCTGGCTAAATTCATGGAACTTTAGCTTAACTGCAGAATAGAATACGTATTGGTAGAATTTCAGACACCACAAATCTTTATGTTCTGTTACTGTTGATATAGATCGAATTGCGGTTAGTCGTACTACTTTCTTAACTGCAATTAGATATGCAACAACAGAAACGGAAAACAAAGATTTAGGGTGTCTAAAATTATATTAATGTGTATTCTATTTGAGTTTCATGAATTTAGCCAGGAGAAAAGTTATGACACAAAATATAAAAATTTAAGATGCTGACTATCACTCACTCTTAAGAGGGTGGTTCACTGAAAATTTTAATTGTTTTAAAACAATTTTTATTTTTACGAGATATGGTTTCATTTTTAGGCATATATTATGACTATTTTTTACTGTAACGAAAGTTTTTTTTTTGTTTAGCTTTTATAGTTTCTTGTATTATACAATATTAATCAAAATTTGCAAAAAAAATGTTTTATACATTAAAGGAAAACCAAATTACTTAACGAAATGAAAAAAATTCACACTGAAGAATAGTGTCATGTGCTATGATACTACATGTTTACAAACCGGCTTGACGTTTTTGTATTAAAACATGTAATGAATATAAAACATATAACACCTAATTTTAAAAAAAATATTTTAAAAATATAACAAACAAATCCGTGTGGTTTTTATACATGTCATGCCATAGTCCATTTCACTGTTCTTCGGTGTGAATTTTTTCATTTCCGTAAGAAAGTTGGTTTTCCTTTAACGCATAAAACCATTTTTTTTTTTCCATATTTGACTTTCATATGGTGTAACTAGAGATTTTGTTACATCGCGAAAATATTTTGTGCTAACATACCCTTGGAAATGCTGTAGTTTCTTGCAACATATATGATTCGGTGATATGCTTCTGACACAACGTGGCAGTCTGCAGATCAGTTACAGGTGTCAAATATTATAATATCGGGTTTCTTATTGGCTCAGTCAAATAGGGTAACAGTTCTAAGTACAAGCTAAAGTCTGGAATTTTCTGGTAAATTGAACGTGTGTTGAAACCCAGCAAACAGTCCAGTTTTCCCGCGATAAACAATCATCTCTAGGTATAATTTGAAAACTGTGAAAGCTAAAAATGTTCATTAAGTAAAAAGTTGTCAGAATACATGCCTACAAAACAAACCATATCTCGTACAAATAAAAAATTTAAACAATTAAAATGTTCAGTGTATCGCTCCCTTAACAACCGGCTCCGCAGGCTATAGTTGGCGATACCCGTTTGCCCGGTTGTAAAATACCCAGCCGCAACATTTATTGGGATGCAAGCACCACTAAATACCGGGGCCCGCCAAGTTAATAAACAAAACACGCACGGCAATGTGCGAGAATTGAGTCCTTAGTCGCCGGCAGTACACCAAGCTTGCGATGGCATTCCACACTATAAGGATCCAGTACTGCAGCTAGGAAGGAGTCGTGCCTGAACGCTGAAAGAAACACGTTCTCTAATATGAACTGTGTCAGGGATGTGAAGGCGGTTGGCACAGTGGCCAGAGCATTCCCTTGCAACTGAAGAGATCCAGGTTCGGTTCCCAGCGTCATTGTCGATTCCTGAATTTTCACATGTGGTATACGTGGCGGAAGTTACCGTTTTTCATATTTTTTCATTTGTTAACCGTAGGAATAATTTCGTGCTATCCGTAAAGTTCGGCCGTCTCTCTTACGGGCACCCAATCAGAAGTATTATTTCGTGTTGTGATACCCTCCCGTACGAAATTATGCTCAGGATGTTTTCGAAAGGAATTTTATGGAATTGTTCTTAGCGTGGGAATTTTCTCGTAGTACTCCTGTCTATTTACCGCGTTTTCGATCTAAATTCGTGTACCACACGTCCCTCAAATTTATGTTGTGCTCATCCTATAATTATTTGGCTTTATTTTATAACAGTAATGATTTCTCCGTTCATTTTAGGATATATTTTACAACCAATTGATTATCAAATTCTGTAGTATTTCTACTGGATACGCAATCTACTACTTAAAAATCACATTCGTTTACGTATTATTTTAGAAAGCATGGTTAACAATGTCTGAATAAAATGATAACTGAACATCAAAGCAAACGTAAACGGTTATATTGCTGTGAAGTAATAATAATCATTCTTACATTCTCATATAGTGTTAAGAGTAGCAAAAATGCACGAATTGAGTCCAAAGAGCAATTTTTTTTCGCACAGGTGAATATACGTTGGAAGAAACTTCACGATCAGTTGCGAATTGCTTTGAAAAGCAACACGAAGTATACCAGTGACTCATTATGCTTAAAACAAGGTCGCGCAACTGCATTATAAAGCTGTTTGCTGACATATTCTATGACCAGAACTAAGTAATCACTAATTGCATCCACCGTGACTTGTTATTTTTACAAAGCTCTGTCGTGTCTTCTACAATTTATGATGACTGCCATGAAATTGAACGTATATGGAGTATAAAAGTTAAATAAAATTAAAATATAATAATTTTTAATAGAATGTGTAGAGGTCGCACCGAGAATAGAACAACACCGCCTTCAGATTTTCAACTATACTATGACAAATACTTCTTGTATTCTGCTCTCTCTCTTTTCTATTTATACACACTACATTATTGTACTTTCTTCGTTTTCATTAATGTAATTTATATTAATATCAGTCTAGCAAACTGTAGCCTACATCAAAAGCCATAAAATGCAAGTAACTGTATAGTTTTCAACAAACAAAAGATTTTGGTTGACTGCAAACTTTTACTAAGTATATTTACAAAGAAACCCCTTTTAACGTTACAAATTCAAAACCAAAACAAAAAGTTTTGTAACTTTACAAGATTTGTAAACGTATAAAGTTATTCATTGTAACATTTGCAAACATATTGTTGGCCCAGTGTTGTGAAGGTGTGAAATAAGTAGGGGAAAAAAAATTCGCTAGTCTAATTACATGTCTAATGCCTCGTATATTCGATCAATATTTGCTGTTCCAGTGAGTAGCAGCTAATGGATAAACGGTCGAGGCTTGAGTTTACTAAATAAAGTGAATTATAACATGCATATTACCTTGCGAATTTTTCCTTTCCCTACTGTTCTATGTAAGGTAAAGGGGAAAATGTAGAGGATGGATTGAAATAATAAATATGTGACATGGTTGTGTGACTGAATTTGTGTATGCTACACATTGAGAAGATGTATATTATAAAAGAGATAGTAAATTATTGGTTAAAACGATTTACCATAATACAAAATAATAACTGTTCTACAATGCTGTAAAGTTGAAATGTTTGTTTAAAATAAGTATTGGCAAACTTCAAAGAATTAGATTTTCGTTCCCAAAAAGAATTACCTTTGCCAGTCTGTTTAATTTACTTTTGTAGCTATACACTTACTTGAAAAATAGCCTTCACACAAAAACACACAACGTTAATACTCTCAGACAGACAAATTCAATAATTATTTATTTACCATGATCAATGATGAACATTTTCTCCCATCTCCAGCAACAATTTAAAATGTATATGTATTATATACATAGTTTCTCTCAAAGTTTATGCCTGTCATCTTATCAACATCAAGTTAAAAATAATAAACATCAGACTTCGCTAGTTGTCTTCTCATTCGTAAAAACATTAAGCAATAAATTTAGTCGAAAAGAAACAAGATATTATTTAACATTTATGACATGTAAACAAACAATTTCAAGCATAGATAAAATGTAAACAATAAACAACAATATTTACGTCTGTAGCATTCTTAAACTACAAATAAGTTAAAGGCCAAGTAGGCAAGGGATAGGGATTTACTGATGTGTGAATTCTTGCATGTGCCCAAAAGAAATCACGAAAATTTTTCAAGTCGCTGCTGAAGAGGAAGCCAAGAGGAGGCATGCAGCTGGCCCCCGTTGATGTGGAATGCCCTGGCGATGGGGTTACCTGGGCGCGTGGCTATTATAACAGCCCGTGTCAATACGGCTCGTGGTTCGCTCAACAAACCGGTCCAGCTGCCCGGTGGCGCCACGCTAGCTGGCGGGGCCAGTCCGCAGTTCGGCTTCTTCTAATTAAGGAATACATGCGGTAACATAGTAATGCCCCTTATTGGATAATGAGCTGTACGAGCCAATCGTGCCATGGCAGGAAAGAGGCGTGCACTAACTAGCTGGAGAAACATGCCCAGGGGCCTTACATCTCTATGATACGGCGCATACCTAAGCGCAGGTGTTTAACGCCACGGTGGTCTGCAAGGTACTAGACTGATGGACCTTGAATTGGCCCCTTTTCATACATGGCTGCAAGCTGTAACAGGTGCTCACTTAATTTTCTGTAAACATCGCCTGTATTTTACAGTCGTATCTATCTATCACTTATCCTTTTGTTTGAAGCTATTCAGGGACACGATATGTATGTTATACAGTGATAAAATTTAACTAAACAAAACCAGTTATTACAAACTCGTTAACGAGGTGATCACACACACATGTATGTTGGTATGAGAAGATCGATAATCTTCGAAACTCTTGTCACCGGTTAACCGACCACCGTGTGAAACTTGGCACATATGTGTATTTTTTCATGGAGAAAGTTCCTGTGCTATCTATTTTACTGCCAGTCGCCAACTTGCAACTTGATTACGCTGTAGTGCATCAAATTCTATAGCTAGCTTCCCCTTATGAGAAATATGGCAAATGAAGGAAGGTTTGTAGTTTTGCAATTCGACCAACAACCATTTTTACATATACATTGGCAGAAGAACATCCACCAATTTATAGTACATAACAATAAAACAAGTTATTTTACAACGTCCTACACCAAATCGAAAAAAAAGTAAAATATAAAAACCTGTGTTGTGAAGTTTAATTTTAAACAATTGTGATTATTATATTTGCAATACAAAACTTATAAAATAAATGTCTATATTTTTCACTTATCCAGCCTATAAGTATAATTTTCATTCTTAGATTCAAATAAATAAGTTACGTGTGATTTCAACAACCAAAACTGTGTCTATAACAAACTTGTTTCTATTACTTACTGTCCAAAACGAAGTTTTAAGATAAGGTAAATTCATGTTTCAGCGGAGTCGAATCGGTTCGTAAATTAATAGTGGTCAGCAAAATTGTTGCATAGGATGTAATCAAGTGCCTTTAAAATAAATTTGACATTATACTTTGCTTACCTACAAAATTATCGCAACCTATTCTATCAAGAAATTTAATAATTTATAAAAAATTATGCCATAACGTTCTGCACAACAGTTGCATAAAGGTATTTGCAAGTGCCTTAACGTTAAAAATATGAAAACTATTGAATAACTCCATTTTTGCGAATAAAACACTTTAACGACGTTGTCTTGTTTGTTAGTTCCAATATTCAAAGAGAGAGAGAGAGAGAGAGAGAGAGAGAGAGAAAATATAAACAGAAGAGTTTGAAAGGAAAGAAGTGAGTTTGTTTGTATCCTGAATAACAATTTTATAGCGATATAATAATTACCGTCACACACAATAAAAATACAATTAAATGTTCCCATATACATGCGTGTGTGTGCGAGGATATCAAAAGTCACCAAATCAAAGCTCCATTTCGTACACATATTCCGTGTAGCGTGAAAATCTCTAAAAAATACTTTGTTTTTGTGCCCAAGTCGAAGAATTATAATTTTACAGTTTAAAGTATATATGAATGATTAAATATTTTATAGTCAGCTAAAAGTGTGCAATATTTCTGCTGCCCAAGGGTGTACAGAAAGGTTGTTTACAACTTCATTTATCAATAAAAGGAAACGTAATTGGCAGAACAACATGTGCAATGGCTCATTGAAATCAGATTCTCTGAATGTTGTGTTTGGTATGAATGAAATCGCCCGCTCTGTTTGTTTCGTGTTATCGGAGTAGCCAATGTTAATGAAAGCACGCTTCGTCATATGTGGGTGGAGGTGAAGTACATATAGAACATCACGGGTGCAACTAGAGGTGCGCATGTGGAAGTGGTTATATATGATCATAACTTTCAGAGTTGGTCATTTGATTGAGCTCTTCTGCAATTTCGTATGTTACTTCAGTTTCCCCTTATTGATGTGTGAAGTTGTAAACGATATTTCTGTACACCCTGTACTTTAGTGTAAGGTATGAAAGGCTTGTAGAAAACAATGAATGGTTAACCGTATCATTAAAGTCTTCTGAAGGAAAAGTAGGCGTATGAGATAACTTTTCTGTCTGTGTGTATGTGCGTGGGTGTATAGGTGTATGTCCTCCCCTAAAAACGTTTGAACCAGTAGACCGAATTTCATTAAACCTTGTACACTTGTAGCACTTAGCAACCTGACTTGACTTCTATACATTTCGTTTACGCCCTGTTCATAGTTTCAAAACAGCGGCCATTTTAACAATTGCTACAAGACAGATATTTAAGGTACCGTATTTTAGTATTTCATCAAACTTGGCCAACATATACTGCAAGCAAATGATTCTACTTCCTTGTATTTTGTTCATTCTGTGTCTATATTATCATAATGGAGACCATTTTCATATTTTTTATCCTAGTATTACATAATGGTGGTAAGTTCAATACTTTTTTTTTCGTAATATGTCACGTGTGTTGAAATTATTTTTAGGTTTCTAATCAAGCTTGGTACACACATACTGCATAGCCTACAAAGCTGACTTGACTTTTCTGTATTTCGTTTATCAGGTGTTCATATTTTTGTTATTGCAGCTATGTCAATTTTTTTTGCGTAATATGACACATTTAGGTAAGTATTTTTCCGAAGTTCATTAATCTCCGCACGCATATCCTAGTTTGTTAGTTCACTGGACTTTAGTTTATTTCGTTCATCCTTTGGTAATACTATGAAATCTCCGGCCGTTTTTTGTCCTTATGATAAAATGACGTCTTAGAAAATATTTTCCCAATTTTAAACAAACTGGGTACGGGTAAATCGTTTAGTTAGCTGAATTACTTTTGTGTTGTTTATTACATAGTAAGTCTTACTTAATATTATTATTCAATATTCCTAGATGTATGAAAACGATTTTAACCTTCAGGGTTAATTTGCACCCACTTTGAAAAAGTAAGTAGGCTTATGAGTTTTGCTGGTAACTGCTTGTTTTTTATTTTGTGACAATTTTTTTTTGTAAATTGTCCTAATTTTAAATGTATTTTAAATTTCATTATAACTCTACATTAATGGTAGAAGTTGAACTATATACAAGATTAAGGATATGTTTAAATTTATTTTCACGCACATATTTAACTGTCAGTACCAAAAATATTTTGCGGATGAGCCGAATACGTAACAAAAAAAAAACATACTGATCGCTTCTCTTGATAACAGTTCACATACCCCAGTCCCAAACAACTGAGACAAGCCAGCGGCTTGTTTCTTTACAAGACATCAAAGTCCAAAACATTTGTTCTTAAAACACAGTCATAAACTCAGCTAACACACATACTTAAAAGCAGTGCTTCACTAAACACAGTTTCTATTCGGGCATTAAAGTCCCCAATATGATGTATTCTTGTTGCGCATTTTTCTTTCTTGGGTTTTTACCACTGATTAACGTATACATTATGTCTATGAGATTCTCAATGATAACTAGGCCTACCGATTTATTTTACCAAAGATTAAGGGTTACTTGTTTATATAAGCATTGAAATCCCTTATTAATAACTAGGTGACAGAAAATTTGTACCATCCGTTCGAGTAACTGCACTGGATATTAACAAAGCCCTTCGTGGCTCGCAAGAATAATCGACATATGCTGTTCTAGTTCATGAATCACTCGGTTCCTCAAGGCCATACTCTCCTGATTCTACGGTTTTTGAGATAATTACTTTTAGCCCGAAAGAAGAACAGACACCACAGTTATGTTTGGCAGTTTTTTAGTAGGTCAAGCCGTGATGTCCAATTTTCTCATGACAATAAATTATATGGTTGGACTAATAAGTCAATCTAAAATTTCTTTAATTACGTATTTAGTGACAAGTATAATCTTTGCTCCATTGAAAAAAATATTTAATATTTTGGGAAAATAATTTTTAACAAATCTGCGAAACAATTTTTTTCATGTCTGCTCTCGCTTAGGATTTAAAGTGAAATATCATACAATAGCGAGACAAAATCCAGAAAATTAATTTGGAAAATAATTTTGTACACTTTAAAAACATAACAGTGAGTATTTTAACATGCGTATTATAACAATGCGAATTTCAGTAAATGAACTAGTCTCTAGAGTATGCACTGACTCGAGTGTTTTTTAAGGTCTTAGCAAACTAATGAAGACATTTGCTTGGAATCGGACATTTCATTCGTTATAAGTTAGTGTTGAATGTTTGGGTATATTAACTTCGGATATTATAATAATATTTAAAGTAAAAGTACACGAACATCTCTTAATGATTTTACACAGAGTTCCTACGAATTATTACTTGTGTACTCAAAATTGAATGTTAGACTTAGAAGAACGCGAAAATACAGCGTGATTTTGTAATTCGTTTTGCAAAAGAATTAGTAATTTTATATTCAGACCACCTTAAAAAAAATAAAAAAAATTAATTATGTTGCTCTTTGTTTACACTTTTCTCATACTAGTACTTGATAAAATATCACAAAAAGTAACATAAAGCAGATGAAGAAATAATTTTTGCCCACTTGAAAATTCTGCAGATTTAAGTAGCGTCTCACGTAGTTTTTCTCTCTTCGGAGATCTTCCGTCTTAGGAGACACGGTGCAGGCGACTGCTTGAGTAGATACCCACCAAGAATGTCGAGATGACTCGTATCTAGCAGTAAGAAGCATGCAGGAGCCATGGTTGCCGAAGTGGCTAGAGCACTCGCCTCCCACTAAGGCGATCCCAGTTCGATTCCCAGCGAAGAAGGTCCCCGGATTTTAGCATGTGAGATTCCTGCCGGACGATGCCGCTTGTCGGCGAGCTTTTTCGGGGATATACTGCTTCTCCTGCTCTCAGCCTATACCGGCGCTGCTTCATACACACATCATGTCACCTCTCGCCAGCACTAAAGACCTAGACATTGAGTGCTGACCAAAGAATCTTTGCTTCTTCACTAAGAAGTACGCTATGCGCATGGCGTCGCAGCCGTCTCGATCTGACGTAGATGTCATTCACGCAAAGAATGAACACTTATACTTTCGGTCGAGGTATTTATAGACGAGCAATGGCGAAGGTCAAAGCAAAATAAGGTTCCAGAACAATGCAGATGGAGGTGGAAAAGCCGAGGAAGAAACGCCTATCCAAATGAATATATACCAACCCGCAAACCTGAACTGAGTTGCGGGTCAGTAGGCAATTTAGGGGCAAACATCAAAAGACTTGCGTATTAAATGATAACGTTAATTTCTATCGCGGGAGCATACGAAGTCGAAATGTAAACTTCAAGAAACGTTATTCCTGCCACTTACTTTTCTTATGTTGCATGGGTGTGCGGACGTCCGAAAATTCCAAATCGTACCGAACCCAAAAACAGTTTGGTTTCGTTTTCATGTTGCCACGTAAGTTAGAAGTTTGTAGGATTATTATATTGCCACCATTAAGCAACCACGTCAATTTTAAATTTGTGGAACCATGCCATATTGTGGCGTGTATAAGCCATGGCAAGAATATATGACGGTACATTTTTCAAAAATAATGTAATTTACAAATGCAAGGGTCGTCTTATAATCATAACCTTCTATTTGTGGTAACATTTTAAAACCCACATAAATATTCTAAATTTCGTATAACGGGTGGTTTTTCACAGTATTACGCAGTATTATGTTACGAGTCAATTTCATTTAAACACTGGTTGTATAATCTGTAAAGTCATTTCAAATTTAAACGGTTATAACGTAATCAAACGTACTTTCCCATTGTTTCATTAGTATCATAGACATGGCAGTAGGCTATAAAGCGACGTCTGATTTCGGACTCCACGAGATACAATTTCATCACAGAGATGTTGCGTTGATCTGATCACGAGATATAGTGAGAGCCATGCGAATTACAGCGTTACTGTCGACATCTCGCGGTCAATATTGGCGCCGTGATTACGTTCTAGTCTATTTACAGTTTTATTAGTGGTACGGTTTTTCTCTCTTGTAAACATCCCAGTTTGAAAAGTAGTTTCGAATTACGGTGAATTAAAATAGAACGCGATAAACAAAACAACTAGGTACAATGTTGCATTAACCAAACATATTCGAGAGACGTAATAATCATGTATGTCTCAAAGTTGCAGTTGTAAAGTACGCGATCACAATAGTGACTCGAGATCAAAACGTATGTAATACTGAATTTTGTAAGCAATTTTTGTCGTGAAAATTAACATGCAGTAGTAAAAATTTTTGAAAGTTCGAATCCGATTCGATTTCGATGAACTTACTGGCAAATATTTCGAGTTTGGTTCAAATCAGTAAGACAAAAGTTCACACACCCCAAATAAACACTAATTAAATATATGTACCTCTAATATTTACTACTCTCTGGCAGTAAATACATCCACATCGAAATGCAGTGCACATTTTTATTTATACTGCAGTTTACATAAAGTTAAAATGTGTACGTTTAAGACTGTACTTTGATAACTTATTTTTCAATTTACCATGTAAATTCTTCCAACACATAAGAAACGTATTAAGTACATGTTTACAGTAGGCCTATGTATCGCGAAAATTCAGAGCCATGTCCCGAGTTTATATATTCGTAAGAAAATTATTTTCTGGGACATTTGTGGCCGGAATTGCTGTGGAGCCTTCAGATCTATAGATTCCTGGTTCAAATCATGGATATACCGTTGATGTTCGGGCCTGTTAAACATTTTAAACATTTTTTAATTAAGATCCACTGCTTTGCACCTCAGGGCAGATCTTTAAAGAATATTCTTCCAAATATTTGTTGATGGAGGATGACAACTCCTGCGAAGACGGTAGAACTGTGGGTGAAACCTTAGTCTCAGTGTCTTCTATGAATAACGTAGTCAAAGGCGCATCTTTGTAAGCCATTAATAAAAACAAACGAAAGTAGGATTGCCATAACACAATTCCAACATCATGCGTGCATACAGTATAATTAAGTTTATACGCATTCGAATACGCACAATCGCAGCTTCTCGATCAGCTGCTCAATAACCTGCTCGAGCAATGTAAACGTTTGTTAGTTGACGTGCACTGTGTTCCAAATTTAAAATTAATAACCCCTTAACTAATAGTATATTTAATATTATTAAAATAACTTGTAAATACGGTAATGCACTGTGAACGTTTAAATTAGTAAAATGTTTAGCAAGTACAATAAATATGTAGCTTTTATTTACTTCCGTCACCTTAAAAACCTGAAAATCAATACAGCAGTGTATCACAACCTTGGTTATTGACAAATCCTGGTCGGATAACTTGTAAAACCTACCCATCTTACTCTCGTTAGTTTTTTGTTAGCTCCTGGTAAACCACATTGGCTCTTCATTGTCCAGGAAACTTTCTTGCTAGTTGGGAATCTACTTGCTGTTTTGACGTAGTTCAATTATTCTGTGACGTTGTTAACTCTTAACAGTATTATTAGTAATCAAAATTATGGGAGTCTTCGGGGTAATTTTAACACGTACAATAAACTAACAACATGTGCATAGTACTACCTGAAACGAAAGAAGCTTCAATTTCTTACGCCACAAATATTACAGGCTTGAGTTTTTGGGTGTTAATATGACATGTGAAATTTTTTTAGCCTTACTGAATACTTAAATGATTAAGTAGCACTAATTTTATAATTATTTCTTCCTCGACATTAGACACTATATCTCAGCCTAACTCAATCGATTCATTAGCCGGTGGTAGCTGATTGTCTGGCTTTCGTTGGCCTCACCTACTGATATGAGCAAGTATTTTTGGTCGAATTTTGGGGGCTGAAAATCTTGCGCAGACTAAGGTTCGAACAGAAACATTCAACAAACAATTAAGCCATAGTCTACAATGAATTTTGCATAATTTGAATATCGTAAGAGAGCTCGTAAGATCATTCTGTTATATTTCCCCGTTTTCTCACCTTACGAAGGGTCGGTGGCTCGGGAGGAAAATACACTAGAAAGGAAGAGAATATAAATAATATAAGAAGTAGGTAACAGAAGTTCATTAAGTGAAAGAGCTAGAACACAGCAGTTACAAGATTAGTAAGGAAGGAAGTAGAGCTAGGATAGATAGGAGCTAGGGTAAGGATCGCTCTCAGCCCTAACCGTCAGAACTCAACACTCTGGCTGACGATTGAATCTAGTAGAAGGTGACTCGACGTCAGCCTCGCGCCGTGTCCGCAGTTACAGGTTCGACCTCCGAGACGAGAGGTCTGGTTGTCCGCGTAGTCGGTCTATCGTCTTCAAGCCTTGCAGCCATCACCACCTCGTTAGGATGGTCTTGGGTCGAGACCCACGACATGCCGCCGTCCGAGGAAAGCAGATTCCAACGGACGCCCACCAATGAGTCTGCGTCTGCAGTGATCCCATGACCCTCAGTTCCCTTCCTCATACGAACTTTCACGACACGGTATTCAGCACAGACAAGAAAATGGCATTGAATTGACACATGTAGAAAGAAAAAACACTCGTTTGAAAGTTGTCTCGCTCATAGGATTTTGTTGCGAGGGTCGTGCAGATGTTGGCTTATGGGTTAAGGACACATATGATATTCCGTTTCTTCCGATGTTTCGGCAATAATAGTTACTGCGTAGAAGCTGACCAGAATAAAATAATATCTCTAAATTACGAATAGCTGATGAAGTGTAGGCGTTATTCAACTACACTCATTGGTTCGTTAGATATATTTTACATAACAAACAATACTGGTAATTATCGATTTCTTGTAAACGTTGTGCAAAGTCCCCGCTATATGTAATTTTATGCCCTAAAATTTTTACGGAACATACAATGTTATTCTTCCTTTTTTCTAGTTTATGTACATTGAAATATATGCTAGAAGCCAGAAGTATTGCAGATGTATAAAGGTAAGGAAACAGATGACTGGCTGATAGTGCAGCCTAATGCCACCGATACTGTATGCTGTCTGTATCTGTAGGTCCTACTCAGTACAAACTGAATTTTGGCCGATTGCAGAATCATTCTGGGCAGACATGTGCTGTGACCCTGTATTCGGTGATCGTCTCTCGGAATAAGAGTTATTGTACATTTCCTTAGAAACCAGCGATCACAAACTACCCAATTGACGTCGGAGGTTAGGATTTGTCACACGTAACTGGGCCCTGGGGTCGGATCCCAAGACAGCACTGGCTCGCGCGCAGACCTGGAGCTCAAAAGGTAGATGTACAGGGCTGCTGGTAAAATGTGTAGAGTTGCATGTAGTGAACGACGTATACAATAAATGGTATAGGTTGTTCGGTACAATGTGGGCATTTAACGTTTAACCTTTGAAAAATATCACTAGTCGCTACTGCATATAATTTAACATTAATAGTGACCTTACTCCTTGTATCGAAATACCGAATACAGTTCCATATCATTTTCCTATTTGAATACAACAATACTCAAATAAAATCAACTGAAATTTTCATATTCGAATTTCGTATAATTAATAAACTGCACAATTTATCTTACGCGCGCAAACGTCAAATGATGTGTCCAGAGAGGTTAGACATTTCCCGTCTTTAATCATCACGCGCGGAAAGATACGAATTGGCCAAAATATAAATTTAACAGGGATTTTCCTAAGTGCTCACTTAATCCCGAACTGCCTACATCACACTGTACACCGTGGATATGATTCCTTGGTTGCATTCCTACGCCCCACTCTATATTACCAAACAAGAACCAACTAATTACCTTGCTTTTACTAATATGATACAATCAACAATATGAAGGCCCTTTCACACGATCAAATTTTGATTCAATTTTCTATCAGATTTATTTAATTCAATCTTTATTTATTCAATCATTATTTAATTCACCATGTTGACGTCACAACCTCGGCCATTTTGTCTTCCAGTTCATTGAATGTCGTGAATTTCGTCAAATATTTTCGTTTCGAACATGATTGAAATTTTCTTGAATCAAAATATTTTAGAATGTAGTAGAGGTTTATCTGACAGTATTATTTAAATAACATATTAGTTGGGTTCTGTACACGAACTCAATAATATTAAAAAATAAAGCCGAAGATATATTTTTCCTAAATATCATATATGAAAATAATAAGACATTTTATAATATAAATAATACAAATGCACATGACAAATATTTTTGTGTTGTGCAAAGTTAGTAGAAAACTGTAAAATAGGTGCATTATTTATTTTGCGCATAATTTGTTTACAAATAGTGTGATAACTTTTCAAGTGGCCCCTTCGATCTTTATTAAATAAAATTTCTTGAACCGACATGCTATTCAAGAAATTGAATTCATATTTGAACGTGTGAAAGGGCATTTGAATCGGTCATTTGAGAAGCAGCATAAGTAACTTTTCTGCCAAAATGAGTTATGGGTATTATAATGTTCTACAGAGGTAAACACACGTTGTACTATTGAAACCGCATAAGTCAGTCGTTACTTGTGTGTACAGCAAGGTGCAGAACTGTGAGTTCATTTGAGAAACACCGTAAGTCACTGACTTATGTTCTTTCTCTTGTACACGGTCGTAGAAGTACAGGTCTGGACACTCGCCTATCTAACAATGCTATAGAGTTGACCCCGTTATGACTGAAAGCGCCACTAGCAATGAAGTGTTGTTTTAACACTGCAGTATAGCGTCTTACTAGCAGTTCTCCTAGCAGCTCCGACACGAGTTTGCTCCTTGTAATCCCATTTGCGCAATGTTAAAACAACCCCAGAGTGCCAGTGGCCCCAATCAGTCATAACGGGGTCAATTTTCAACTCCAGTGTCCAGACCTGTTCCTCTATGGCCGTGGTCCAGACCTGTTCCTCTATGGCCGTGCTCTTGTATACTCATATCACTGACTGGTGTTCTTACTCTATGGAACAGATTGCTGCTTCCATAGGCATGTGCCTCCATTTCTTGTGAAACAATATTTGTTGCTCTATGGAACTTACCAGATTGCCCACATGTGCAATACATTTGTTGAACTTCCAGTAATTAAGGCATACCTCAATGGTTGTCTCCCCATCAATGAGAAAAAAATGGCTGACCTACATAAATTTCAACCATTTTTACCAGACGCAGATGATATCCAGTTATTTTACAATGAGATGTTTTCTTGGCCAACTATTCGTACTAACTCTTGTATAGAGCACGAGATGTTGCACTGAAAAACCAGAAATTATTATAAGACCAGAAGAACATTACTTGCAAGTCTTACAAAGAGATGTGCGCTTGGACAAACAGCTGTTTTTTTAAGTGTGTTGTGGGACATTATGTATTAGATTATAGAAAAAAGTGTTATTATCACATTTCGTAGCAATTTACATTATGCAAATTGTTTCTTGTGGGACGTTATACGTAAACATACAAATAAAGGTATTATCAACATATATTGTAGGAAAATACACGATACAATACTGTATCATACTATCATTTTATAATGCATCCGCCCATTAACTTGTGCAACAACATAAGTCAACATTTCATACATTTCGTACATTTAAACACAGAATCACATTTAATTGCATCTATCATCTAAATAACGACACAGGATTTGTTGAGTAATGCTCGCAATGATTTATAGGTCAATATTTATCAATTTAAAGCTTTAAATACAGCTGTTTACTTGTGAAACAACATAAGTAAAATATTTGAAATGGACATTGTTCTTATATAACAACACAGAAACAAATTTCATTGCAACCATCATAAAAGTAATGTTATAAAGTATTTTCAGTAATGTTTTGAAAATTTTTCAAAATTAACTTTTAGAATTACAGTGTTTTTTTCACTTCCTGAAAAGTGGACTTTTTTGCTTATGTTGTATCTCAAATGACCGGAACACAGTCGTCTATGGGAACAACAATAAGGTAAAAAAGTGACCCGGGTGTCAAACTGTTAATACGTAAGTGTAGAGAAACTTCCAGACAATGAATGCATTGATTTCGGCTAATGCCAAGTGCATTACGGCATGGTGAGAAGTTCAAGAACACAGGATTGGTTTCTGACTCACCATAGAGCGGTCGACCATCAACCTCAGCGGAGAGTGTGGAAGCTGTGAGACAGTCTTTTGTGGCAAGTTCGAAGAAACATGTACGTAGGGCCTTGCACTCACTGCAGATTCCATATACTCCCTTCGCGACATCTGACACTTCCGTTTTTTTTCGTGCATACAAAGTGCATATCGTTCAGGTTTTCTTGTCCAGTGACACCACGCGTCGGTATGACATAGCTGTTGAGATGTTAACACGTATTGAGGACAATTATGGTCAATGGTGCTCTTTTGTGGAGGTTTACTGATGCCCTCTTCCATTTGCCAAAAATCGTGGATAGTATCAAAACATTTTGCAAGCATTTTAACACTTTTTTCGTACATCTAGTGGACGTATTTAATTTGTTTACTCAGGAAAACACTTTTCGGACACTTGTTTACTATTGTTAGTTTGTTATTGATTCCTTTAAATATTTACAAACAAGGTTAGCTGGCGTGAACTCTGTCCGTCTGTAACCTGCATACGTGACCCGTATAGAGGTAACAGTATGCTTTTAAGACGTAATTTTTAGTATACGCGGTTCCTGCAAGTGCTTAAACGTAATTTAAAACTGTGCACAGGATTAACTATAATTTACAAATAAAAAAACTTCATGTTCGCCTTCTTCGGGTTTCGAGAAAACGTTCTTTGGTGATTAATGGAAGATGTGGAATGGATATATATATATATATATATATATATATATATATATATATATATATATATACACTTAACGTTTTCCATAAGAATTCTTAAGAATAAATTACTCTCGCAAATTCAGCTGTGTTCAAATAATTGTTATCTTCCGAAGGGCGAATGTCCACATTAAGTGTAGATTTAAATACCAACTGAAATGACTGTCGTATTAGGCGTATTGTAAATAAAATTTCTAAGCTGCAAATTTTGTCCTTTCTACATAAGACAATGTTTTTACCATAATTAATTCAGAAATATTTATTTCTACTATCACTGCAATAAGTAAGTCTCGGACAGCTTTAATAATGTTTCTAGGCAACTAGCATAATACCTTATCACAGAACAGTTCATTGCTGGTTTTTTGTCGTTTATGTATGTTTTTCTTGAGCGGAAGGGCTAAGTGGTTGTTGATATGCAAGAATTCTAACATTTGCATAACAAATTTCTTCAACGCCTATTTGTAAAAATCCATGAACTTGTATTTTATAAGGCACAGAGATGATTATTGTGATAGTGCTGAGTGAAGTGAAGATATTTTTGTCAGTCCGTAACATCTGAGTCTTAAGTGTTGGGGAGGGGTGACTTGATGTGAGTATGGAGCAGCACCGGAATGAAGTTGCGGCGGGAACGGGAGATCCCTGAGAAATCCCGCCGACCAGCGGCATCGTCCGGCACGATTCCCACATGCGCAAATCCGAGGACCGACCCCGCCATCACTGCGCCAACCACGGCGATATCGCCAACAGGACTAATAAAATACGAAACCGTAGGAAAAATTAATTGAACTAGAATTGACGGAGAGAAGTCATTTAATTTAATTTTAAAGTGAAAAATAAACCAATTTCGCCTTTCAAATTATCAATTTCATGTTGCTTAAATTTCGTGAAAGCTCTGTGATAGGTCAACTTAAACATGTTACCGATACTAGAGCTCAAGGGGCAGAAATTGTCACTGTGCTAAACTTGTAACAGTGATCTTTCCAAACTGCAGTAGGCAAATGAAAAGGTAATTCGGTGAGATAAATAAATTAGTTCATTTTCTATTGTCACGCTTCCACGAGTATGAAAATTGTTCGTAATAATTATTTTAAAGGTTAGTTAAATGCGTATGCTGTACGTTAGTCGGAGTCCTAAATAAATAGAACACATTGTAAGATATTTTGTATTCAAGAGTACCTGCCATTGTTGTATAGTAAATGCCCGTTCAACCATAACTGTCTTAAAGTCTTTTAACCTTAAGTAATATCTAAATATACCCACAGTGTAGCAGCTACCATCTGAGTGAAACCCCCAACTAATAATTACTTATAAAAAATTAATTTTGTAACACACTCACTCAACGTTGGCATTAATGTCGTAGAAATAGTTCTTCTGATGAATAACGGCTAAAATATGGCAAATCGTTTAATAAAAAATGTACATAATGTATAATGTGTCTATTTTCAGAAATAAAATAAAGTATATATTTACATTTAGCATGTATTACAATATTTTGGAGGCGATATAGTTAGTGGTGGCGTATGAACAATGTACGTCGGCTTTCAGTGCCGCCGTCAACCTGGCAATGTTATTGTTGAAGGAAGAATACGTAGTTGGTGTGAAAACAGATCCAAGCTAGAAGCAGGGCATCCAGAAAGTATCGAGTTACCGTAGGGCGGATATACTTAAGTGTTTGTTGCGATGTGTGGCAACACTGGTGTGGGGAGTCACGTGTGGCACGGTCTGCGCCGGTAATCAGCGGGTGATGAACGCCGTGGAAGGAACTGAGGGACTGAGACACAGTGCTTTAATTTGCCTCTTCGCTTCGTCCTGGAGCGTCGCAGCATCTCCCATGGGGACCTCGGCCTATCTCTCCTTCCTTCTTCTCCTAGACTACTCCCAATGGCTCCTCGCTATACTGGCATCTTCTTCGGACGCTCCAAGTTTTTTTTTGTAGACGTGGTGTAACCACGTAAAAAAATGTACGGCGTGCAGAGGGCATTCGTCTAGTCTATACGACGTTCCAGAGCACGAAACATTACTATGTTCCAAATAGAATGACGTAAACAACATTTCAGATAAATCCGTTAAGGTGGCTGCCTGCCCGAGAGACCAAACGACGTGTAGAGCTTCGACCTCTGCCAGATTATTCGAAAATTCTTCCGCACTTGGCGTGAGTAATGTCTGATTACAAATATATATTGGGACGTTACGCATGTTTGTATAGGCTTACTGATATCAGGTTCGCCCACTTCTCATTAAAGTGAGTGTCCTAGCAGCCTAAAGTGGCGAGAATGGCTGTTTTACGGTCCTTTTTAGGTATGAAGATCTTGTGCAGAATCTTTTAAAAGGCACAAGAGTGCAAAATACACTTTTATATTTAATATTACTTTGTAAAAATGTAGGGCTATCACTGACTGACTAGGGACCCAGTTTTTTTTCGCGAAAAGTTTGTTTCAGTGCCTCACGTGCACATCTGAAATTATGCTTCATGGTTATTGGCAGCATGTTTGTGTGAAGAGTCGTATCTCATTGGACTGAGCCAATTACAAAAACTTTCCTGCAACACCACACGTATGTGATTTGCCGGTAGAATCCCAAGGCTTGTGACAGTTGAAATATCCAATCGCTGACCACGAAGCAGAACTGCAGGCACGGAAACAAAGTGAGGCAAATTTCTATTCGCGAAAAACAAGGGTCCCTATGAACGAGTCATGCAGGCGAATTGTCGGCGGGAAGAATGCAAGGCAGTTCAGTGACTTGTGCCGCAGAAGTGACGTGCAAGTGGGGCATGATGTGCGTGTATTGTAGTCCTTACCACTATCGCACTTCCAAGCCTCGAACGCGCAAAATACGACCACCCAGACGGCGACCTTAAGAGTTAGAAGACGCTAGCTTTGTTTTACATTCGAGGCACAGAAACGTGGAAGGCGATAAGGCGAATATAACACGTCCGTCAAACACCTCATCGCTAGAGATGATGGTTTATCGCGGGAAAAGTTGACTGTTTGATGGATTTCAATACACGTCCAGCTTACCAGAAGATTACTGGCTTTAGCTTGTACGTGGAGCTGTTGCCCTATTTGACTGAGCCAATAAGAATCCCGATATTGTAATATTAGATGCCTGGTATTGGTCTGCAGACAGCTACGTTGTGTCAGTGTTTTCAAGGCTATCTTGGCACAAAACATTTTCGCGATATACCATCATCTTTACTCATCGCCTCTAGCCGCGAAGTAGCCTACTAAACTAGAGTCCAGTGTTCTCGTAGAATGCGTTTTTCAACGGGTCTTCAAGCGATGACCCTGTTGTTTTATTTGTGGAAAGTATGTGGTAAAGTCCAATGCAGGTTTCTATGATTTGGTTTCCTGATTACGGTTGATATTTTCTCAGCTACAGCAACGTGAAAAAGTCATTTTTAACACTTTTGAGGTGGTTGTAAATCAATGTATTTAATTAGCGGACGGCGTTTTTAAAACCATAGGAACATAGTTTTAAGTGTATCTTCTTTTCGTAGATAAACTCACTGGAAACATGTTGAATAGTTATACAAGCAAAAATACTTTCCGTACCACACTACAGCACGTCTCACGTGCCAGATCCACCATCTCTTAATGGTGATCACGTGGCAGAAATGCATATTTTTATATTTGTACAACATAGTGTTAGTTTTATAGAAGTTACTTGTTACTACATTTCCCCCTTGTAATAATTTTTTAGCTCTCATGGTCTTCCCTTAGCGGCATGTCAAAGTCAGAAATTGCGAGTTACGGCAATATAAGGATAACAAAACTAAGTGACTTACTCAAATAAAACAATTTACACTGAAACTAGATCTTATGGACTATGTGCTAAAGGATTTAAAAACGCACAAAGAAATTCTTTTTGTTATTTTTTTATATCCCAAAACAAAGGAAATTTACGTCATTTGTGTCAATTTTTAAAAAAGACAAAAGAACTTTGCTCTGTCTTTTTTAATATTTTAGGATATTGCTTATAGTACCTTATGTCAGTGTAAATTATTTCATTCGCGTAAGTAACTTGGTTTTTTTTTATTCCTATGTTCCCGTAACTTACAGATTTTGACTTTGAGATGCTGCTACGAGGAGACTATGATGGCTAAAATATTATTACAAGCGGGAAATGTAACCACAAGTAACGTCTATAAAATAAACACCATGTCGTGCAAACACAAAATTATTAATTTTGACCACGTGAACATCCTTAAGTGCGCCAACTACGTGCGTGCTAGAGGCTTTGAAGCGATGAGTCATAGGGGCTACCATAAATCGCGAATCATGCAAGATCCAAGCGCGGTACTATTTTGCAGGACTCTCGATGATTCAGTTTTACTATGGAATTTTCAAAGGTGACCGTATTTATTGTTGTAAAAGTTCGTAGCAAAGTTCAGCACTTTATGTACGAGTTTTGCACACATCCTGTTAGAACATTTTGAAGTACGGTTGTTTGAAAAGTCATTTTTTTTTAGATAATTTGGAGAGCTTCTTAACGGTGTTTTTAATGCGCATGGTGTATTTAACAATCACATTCCGTAATTGTCCGAAGTGTTTTTTTAGGCATTGGCACAATGGTATGGAGTTTCTGTAAAATACGCATTTACCGAACATTTCAACGCATTTGAAGTGCGTGATATGCGGCACCTTTATAACCTCTTCTATACGCACAGACAATAACACAGATACGTTGCATACAAAGCTCAGCCGACTAAGGTATTTAAGAAGACATTTCCTTGTCAGACATATTTCAAAGTGTACAAGGTGGTCCTGTCACTTATAGCAGATTTTCGAATAACTTAAAACTCTTGGATTTTGTTTCCTTCTGAAGACTTAAGGAAGTCACATTACTAGTGAATTATTTTATGTCGTATCTGGTAAAGGTCACTTCAATTAGTTAAAGATTTAATTCGTTCATAATAAGTCAGCATATTTTTTCAGCATATTAGCAAAACCCTTTTAACGGTTGCTTTGACGAAGAGATTAATTTTTACTTACAATTTGTAATATAAGGGACATAAAATATACTATCTTGCACAAACGTCCGCTATAGCCTAACTAACAAAAAATTTAATAAAAACTTCTAAAAAAATTCTTGCCCTCTAAAATTTATTGATATTGTCAAAAAAACCAAACGTTACTATAAATACATTACCAGTATCGAAATAGCTTTTGAAAATTAAAGTCATTTAACTTTCAGTGATAACGCCACGTATCAATTTAAGTAACTTGGTTTTTTTTTATTCCTACAAAAATTTGTATTATTGTTGCTGAAAAGGACAAAATATTAAGTATGATATATGATATTAAAAGCAAATTCACTACGTATAACTGAAGAAATAACATTTTCAACTGTACCATAAGGCGCCCGCCTACTGGCTGTGTGTTTGTGTGAATGTGGCACGATGCCAAGGGCGATGTTGACCGGCTCCTGTGGCGCGGTATCGCCTCTACAGCAAGATACTTTAACGGCGTGCAGTGGTATCTTATATCACTCGCCTGGTGTACTTTATTTTTGTACATCGACACAATGGGCATATGCGGAATAGTTTCGTAAATAAACGTATTTACGAACACACTGCAACGCGTTTTTAAGGCACATTTTAAAAGTACACAGGATGTCCAGAAACAAACACATTAAGAGCACACACTACGCGATTCCTGGGCTAAATTGCATCCGAAAATGTCAAAGGCAAATGTGGCAACATAGAACTGTACTTAGTCCTATCGTGCACTCCACATATACCTCACTTATCTAACTACTACTGATCTGTGCTGCATAGTATGGGTGCAGGTTAACATCCCGAGCAGCACAAACATGCTTCTATGTTTACTTGACGTGATATACATAAAATAATTCCTGGTGGTGGGACGCAAGAGGGAACTTCCTCTGTGCAATTTTGCCACGTTGTGCATGTAAAATGTCGTACAACATTTTTCCACAAACATTATCGCCTCCAATTTAGCCCAGGATTCGTGTAGTGCGCGTATTATGCGCTTGTTTCTGGACACGCTGTATAATAATGTATATAGCAGGTTGTGAAGTATTTAGGGTGAAACTAATATTGTACACATGTGCAACACTTTATCAAATATTATTTTAATGCTTTTATATAGTCTTAAATTATTTTATCCACAAAATAGTATTGTTTACTTTAAAAACTTGAACGTGTTCTGCAAGAAGAGTATCACAGCAAATGGGATTTTAAACAATTTGGGAACTTAGTTTAAGAAAAGACATTTACGACATATTTGGATTCCACTTGTATCCGGTAGTTTGTATTGCAAGAGTTGATACAAGTTTAACAGTTGAAGCGAATTATTTTTCCTCAGAAATAATTTGCGAAATGAAAGAGTTTAAGTTTTTAAATTATTTATGTTAAATAGAACTGCATTGCAATTATTATAGTGCTGCTACTCGTTTTTTATTACTTTACAAAAATACAACTAAGTGAACACAAAATAATAGTACAATCGTTCCGTTTTAGCTTCGAAGTCGACAAAATTAAAGAAACATTATATATATATATATATATATATATATATATATATATATATATATATATATATATATATGTGTGTATAATGGTAACACGTTGGATTTGAATTCGGGATGAACAGGGTTCCAGCTGCGGCTCCGACGATTTTAATTTCCGTTTTCCATGGACGAATGCTTTGATGGTTCTTTAACAAAGGCCATGGCCGATTCCTCTCCCAGCTCCTGTCATTGTACTAAATAGTATGTCACCGTCTCTAGTGACCTCACTGTCGACGAGACGTAAGGCCCACGTATTTTACCTTATCGACGAACTGTATCGTTTTCATTCGAAGAAATATCTAGTCAAAATGCTTCCAATGTCTGAAACTCTGAATGTAAGATTACGTAACTGCATGGCAGCAAGAAACTTGATCAAACATACGTTGCATACATAAAAGCCTCATTCGCGGTAGTTTGATAACGGATTAGGTCCATTTTTCTTTTAATTAATCGAGATATAAACACAGCAATGTATATTTATTCCCCCGGAGAGTAAATCTAGTTAATACGTAGGCGTAAGTGCGCGACTTATTTGTGAACTAATATTTTGCTCTTTTTCATGTCTGACCGACTAATAATATTACAAATATTTGTGCTTCAATCATTAGATATGTTAGTAGTGTGCAAATTATAGTTATACCTAGTCGTACAATACAACAAATGTAAGTTTTATAACATCCATAAAAATTTAAAACAGCAAGCATATTTGTTTTGTAAAATATTTATTTACGTAAATTATGCTGGTTTTATTTGTAAGCATATTTTGCCAGTACTTATTCTATATTAAAACGCATTTTTTGCTACGTCATGAAGTTTAGCTAGGCATAAATGAGAGATTCATCGTTATGTAGGTCTACTTCTCTTTTAAATAGCTTAAAATAAAATAACTTTTTGGATAAGTATTATCTATTCAAGAAGCACTATTTCATCAGAATTAATATTTGCTGAACAAATCTTTCACGCGTGGATTCCAGCCTCACAGAATTACTGGACACACTAATAATATTCAGTTTATCAATCGGAATTCGTGAATCTTAGTTTCGTCCGCATCACACATACATTAGGCACTAAAACACACGAACTAAAAATTCGTAGGACTACATATAGATACACGATTCACACCAGATAAATTGAGTCTTCGTTTCTTGTCTACAAAAATGGCTTAACGTTCAATTGCCTGCGACGCGCAAGCATAATTTCCCTCGCGCCAAG
This sequence comes from Medauroidea extradentata, assembly GCA_003012365.1. Taxonomy (NCBI): domain Eukaryota; kingdom Metazoa; phylum Arthropoda; class Insecta; order Phasmatodea; family Phasmatidae; genus Medauroidea; species Medauroidea extradentata. The sequence continues at coordinate 166,397 of PNEQ01119897.1, forward strand.
CAAATCAACCTTGAAGAATATTTTAAAGAAGTGCGCAGCGTAATTGGACGCTAAAAGGCAGAGCTGATTGTCTGTGAGGGTGGGCCCTGGATTCTGCAGAGGACGAGAGAGAGCTGTAGCCCGTACAAAGAGTAGCGAGCCATCCTGCGTCATCTCAGCCGCGATACTTTGTCTTCTTTATTTCTCCCATTTCTCTTCCCCCTCCCCGTGCCACACCTTTTCCACGGGGCCTGGTGTGCGTGTGTGCGTGCGCGTGTGCGTGCGTGCGCCCTGGGAGAAGAATTAGCTAATTAATCCGGCAGGCCGGGTGTCGCCTCCTTGAAGACGCGAGGCGTCCCCGGTGTAGCTAGCGCAGCGCTGCGGCGACGCCTCTAACTACTCCGCTTCCTCTCCCTCCCCTTAATTCCTCTCCCTACCATCCATCCATGTACCACCGCACCACCCCTCCACTTCACCCTCCACCTAACAACGCCTTCTCAGCTCGGCGCTTCTGCCGGAAGAGATTTTATTTTAAATATACACCCCAGATCCTCTGAATATCCGTCTTTTTTCCACCAACAACTCCTGTTGTCTCTGCGACGTTCATTTATACCAACGACTTCAGATCGAACGTTATGAAAGAAGGAAACGGAAAATTGCGCGCGATAGTTGCCGGACAAGCTAAACTCCCAAGTGTATTTCTGTTGCGATCAAAACCTGACATGTCCGCAAAAATCCGAAATTTGGAAATCCTATTTTCTACGTACGGTTGGTGAGGTACACGTGAAAAATACACAGTCAAATTTAATTATAAAATTATCTGTCCCATTTAAAATCATGCGAAAGTGAGTGTTTTCATTCAAAGCCAGTCATGTCAACCCCGCTGTTCATTTAAAACAAAGGAACAAGATCCACTATATACGTGATGACGTTGAGCTATCAAATATTAACTCTGGCAATTTTACTTATCTTTAAAGCCAGGAACGTCTACAAATACTCATTCAGAACTAGACGCAAAGATTTTTCTTCAATAAACCAAAGCGTAATATTCATATACATAATATTCATTCAGAACTATACATGATGATTGATTTCTTTAATAACAAATGAAATATAATGTTAACTTACCTCATAGCTTTAAACATAATATGACAATTAAAATGACAAAATACGATAAACCTGCATACTTAATTTTCGTTAGTATCATAACATGTCAGTTACATAACTTTTCTGGAAAACTGTTTAAGTCAGACATGTTTAGACTTGAAAGTTTCCTCCTCAAATACAATTTGTTCAAGGTGTATTTAATTTTTGTCTGTGAAACTGGAAGTTAATCTCAGATCTGTAAGAAAAGTCTCAGCGAATCCCAAGCTACAGCACTCTGGGTTGAAATTCGTTTTGTGTGATACTGCAATCAATGACAAATAGCTGGTGATAAAAAATTCATTGGAGAGTTGAGTCCATGTTATAAGTGATCGACTTCGAATATTTGTACTTTTCCTGTTTATAGGTTCAACAGTTTGAATATTCCAATTGTTTTGCTAAATAAGAAAAAAATTACAATGAATTTTTGTTGTAACTAAATACGCAAATTTACATTGTTATATCATTGTAGGCCCTATTGCTTGTAATTTTGCACTATATTTCAATACTTTTTTTAGAAACTAAGATAAATATTCTAATCATAAGTTTTCTCAATTGGTGTGTAACATGTATGATGTGTTACTCTGGATTTCGAAGAATATAAGTGTGTGAAGATTTTCGCCTAGTGGCCATCTTTCTTATTTTAAACTATATTTTAAATATTGTGTTAACATTTACGGCATAAGCATTTCATAGTCAAACATCATCAAATAAAAATTATTTAAGTATTAGTTTGATGAAATCAGAGGACTTACCCGGTGGAGACTTTTCCATCATTTACAATAGGTACAATTTTACTCTCATGCTGATTTTAAAATTGGAAAATAATTTTTAATTTATTTGCTTCTACTTAAGCAGTGTTTAATTAAAAATAGTTACAAACACCAAAACTAACATGTTAATTTGGGCTGGGCAAGAGGCGAGTGGCCTGCGAGATAGGCAACACGCAATACAATGAAGAGTGCAATACGACAGTTAATTTAACTGCACAAGACGATAGTGAAAACGTGACACTACAAGTGGTTTAAACATGTAATGAGTAAAGGTTGTTTGCTGGATGCTGTTGCGTGTTGGTTGCAATTGTAAAAGTAAAGTAGCACAATGATAATACAGCCGAAAATTATTGTATCGAAGTAATACATATAACTAGAGACCCCGAAAAATTGTGAAGCACGAAATTCACTAAATAAAGCGAAAATATGATTATTTAAACTAATTCGGTGACATTCCCTTCAATCAGTAGTCGTCCGGATCTCCGTGCACGCGACTGTTATCTTTAAGAACCGTACCGACAATTCTGTGATAGTAACGGTCCGCCCCGAGAGGACAGCAATGACGTGCTACCAGGGAAAAATAGCTACATGCAAACTTTTCATTCCAGTGCCCTAGTGCCCAGAACTTTAACCCATCAATCAATAGTCAACCAAACATCCGCAGAAATTAAATAAGTTATAAATAAAGAAACGAAGAGCCCGTCGTTCGTTCTAGTGTACAAAACTTGGTACCCGCACAAGGCAACAGTCGTTTGGAAATTCCTGCAGCTGCTTAACACCATCTTACAGGAACTTGGCTTGTGTTACACAGGTTGCACGCGTCACAGTGAAAATTATGTGTCGTAGTTCAGAGCCTTGCACATAACAGCATGAACCTGGCGCATATTTTATGGCCACAGCACAGAAATATTTTGGTGTCACCAAGAAAAATTTCGATCACCAGAAAATTATTTTTTGTAGTAATAGTCGGGCATTTTTATACGGAAATATATGTTGTACTTTGATAGTATGAACCTGGCACATATTTTATGGCTACAGCACAGAAATATTTTGTTGTCACCAAGAAAAATTTCGATCACCAGAAAATTATTTTGTTTTTGCTGTTTTGGCAGGAAACATTTCCTACAAAATTGTTCATTGAATCTTGCGGTTGATTGAATCATATAATTGTAGTTATTATAATCGCTGTTACTACTACGATTAATATTATTACTATCGTTATTAATATTGCTGTTCTTTAATCAAGAAAGTGGTTATAACAACGCTGACAGCAATATCAATTGCTCATGGCTCTTATGTGCATACTATCAAAGTACAACATATATTTCCGTATGAAAATGCCCGACTCTAACTACAAAAAAAAAAAAACTGGAAAAATTTTACCATAAAATTATAACGTTCAACGTGCAAAGCGTATTTTGTGTATGAATTTTGCAGGGATTAAAATAAACCTTCTGCGTTATAATTGACAAACATATAAATCAACGAATTTATGTTTTATGCAGTAACAATTGCGATTTTGTACCTACCAAGGAGGTCGCACCACGGCAATGAAAACTTACTGAGGCAGGAATGCATGTTATTGTTTGAAGTATTTTAATCTGACACATACATAGTTAACAAAAAAATTGTGTTTATGTTCTTAGCTATTAAAGAAATGGTCACCTGTTTCTGTTTTGGCGATTGTAAATTGTTTCAATAGTTAACGAGAGCACATATCAAAAATTTGTTTGCTAGTTATGTTCAAAATGGGTTTCACCATTTTGGCTAATTTTATCAAGACAGTCCGTGCTATGGCTTTAGATAATCATGTTATTGAACAATTTTTTCTTGTTAATTGACTTATTAGGCGGAACGGTATAGTATCTTGTCTTGCAAATATTGTTTATTACAGTATAAACACAGAACTATGGTAATTGTCCTTAAAAAATAACGATCACAAAAATAATTGAACCAGGAAAGCATGGACATAAGTATTATTACGACAATCGGCATTTAACAGTGATTATGATAAACTTTTGCATTATGCATGTTGCTTTTTTCTGCGGTCCATTTCGGTATATGTGAATATTCACAAATTTCCTTTTATATATAACACTCCTTCCGAAATAAGTGAAAAAAAAACTGTATCGTGGAAAAATATGCTGATCATAACATAAAATAAGTTTATTCATTCAAAGTTGAACTGTAATGTATTTAAAACATAGTTATAATGATAGTACATGCAAATTTTTACGCTGTAAATAATACATTTTTGTCGCTTTATATCTACTCTGGTTATGTTTTTTAAAACACAATTATTTAGATGTCAATACAAATCTTTGTCAACACAATTTTTCCGCAAACAACTAGTTTGGTAGCGTAATTAATAGCATTTATTTTAAATTCATAGTAACCTAAAAGTTTCTACGTACGTTGCCACTTTGATTTTTTTACATCCCAACAAGAAACATGTAAAACCTGCGACTGCACCCACAAATTATATTTAACTTGCGCGTCAGAACATAGGTGGCGCAATTGTGCTAGTAATATATGATTGGATCAGTCATTTGAGTAACAACATAAGACAATTGAGTTGTTAGTGTTTTAATTTTGTATAGAGGTAAACAGACGTATTAGGCCTATTACATCACATTAAGCGTCATTTGTGAGTTGAGCAAGGCGCTGAACTATAAGTTCAATTGAGAAACATCATATTTAATTGACAACCTCTGTACAAAATTTTAACACCAACCACTCATTTTGATAAAATATGTACTTATGTTGTTTCTCAACTGACTGATCCAATTAGATTGACACCAGTCCAGAAATGTTTGGAATATTTAGAAGACGTTTAACCTGACCTCGGCGTAATTTTATGTTAACAGCTATATTGTAAGTTCTGCAAGGTAATATATTTTTGCGGTAAAATTGCAGATTTAACATTTTAAATCAGAATTTAAAAAGAGTTAAATAGTCCAATATAACGTAACGAAGCCGCACCGAGGGAGAGTGTTACATAATTTTCTTGTATTGTAGTTTACGAGCCATAACATGTATTCAAATTGTACTAACACAACTTTCTTTCTCATATGACATAGGATATATTCTTGATAAACTGCTTGACATAAATAATAGTGGAATCTTTCATCAATTTGTCATGCGTGCAGAAACATTACAAGGTAATTATAGATAAATTTACAAGAGTAATGGCAAGTCAAACATACGATGAAAATATAACGCTACAATGAACTCCAAAATTCGACACAAATATATTCTATTCTTCAACGTTACCACATTCACCAAGAGTATTTTAAACAGAATTTAGTGCAGAAAATCGATAAATAAAATTTAGCATCTAGCTCTCCCCCTTAAGGACTCCACTTATCCGGGCATTAGAGTTTCAAAAGTGACGGAGATATAAGGTCTACCTTGAAGCGCGTATCAAATCCCGCTTCGCCTCAACGAGCCCATCGCTGAACTAGCGTGCAAGATTCGCACCGACCAATATTTACTTTGGAACTTTAAGTGGTGACCATACAATTTTATTGGTGGAAAGTTTGTTGCAAAGTTAAGAGTACGTCATAACCTGAGTTTCACATAGATCCGGTCAGTATATTTTGAAGCACATCAGTCATGAAAGTGCCGGTTTTAGACTTGCGTGAGGGCTTCTGAACAGTGTTTTTAATTGTGGATTTGCAATTTCATTCCGACCTTGCCCGAAGTATGTTTTCTTTTAGTACGTTGGCACACTGGGCGCATGCAGAAGGGTTTTATAAAAGAAACCTATTTAACGACACAATGTAACGCATTTTAAGGAAATGGGTGCCTATTTATGCTATTTTAACAAGTTGTATCTTTTAAATCCTGAAAGGGAGTAGATATCGCAAAACCTTTACGTAGAACTGTTGTAAACAGTTTGTACTATGTAGTGTAGTTTTCAAAACATAATTTTTTTTATAAATCTGGCAAATTAACACACTCAAAATACTGTAATTAAGTCTATAATTAGTCAAAATTATATAAAATTATGCTTTGAAAAAATTCGGCTACACAAACTATTCCCAACATTTCTGTGTAACTATTTTGCTATACCTGTTCCATTTCAGTATTTAAACCATTAAACTCGCAAAAACAGCACAAATAGGCTACCGTGGCCTTCAGCGTGTGAAAGGTGACGGCCTTAAGGTCGATGAACTCGCAAAATTCCCCAGCCTGAAATAACAGCTCGTAAGCTCACTTCGTCCTAATAGACCCAAGACACACACACGCGACTAGACAACCGCCCAGAAAGTCGCCTGCTTCTACAGCATTCACTTTTAACGGTTTGTTTGGTCGGGCAGACGTCGTGTCTAACGAGGACTCGACAGGGAATAGAAGTAGGGAGAAGGGGGTAGGGGAGCACAGCGTCGTATTTATGCACGCTTTACGTCTTATTAGGGGGCCGGCGGGGAAAGCCGGGGGGAGAAAAATTGGGGGGTCGTAAATCATTATAATTCGCGGTCATGCCCGTCTTCGCCGGGGATATACGCGACGTTAGTATTAATTTCTGACCATTAGCGGAATTTCCCGCGCACGCGATATTTTCCCTTAAAGTTTTGATTGGCACAAACCACGCCTTTTTTAATATATATGGTAATCATTTTTAAAAGCAGAGACTCTGCGCAGTTTTAATGGTGCGTTTATTTTACGATGTTAAAGAGAGATCTCGTTATTCCTACCACCTTATTACTATATCCCCAATAGTTTTCCACCGAGAAAAAAATTGTATAATTTGTCACTTCGATTTCTTAGTACTTGTGTCATTTAATTAATATTAAGATTTGACCATAAACTACTGAAATAAGTGGAAGCATTCTTTAATAAATAGAAAGTTTTTTTAATAAATTTTAAGAAAAAATACGCTATAACAGTTAATTAAGTAACTTAATTAAATTGTTGGTGTCATCCAACGAAAACTCTGACTGCAGTCACTTGCATATAATTAGTTTCCAATCGTTGGGTCGTTGTTTACCCTATTTCCGGACTTTTAAATTTAAACAATTAATTAATAATTTGTGACTGAATTCGCCGTCCTGGAGGTTGTTTCACTTCTGTATTCCTATATATTCTGTGCCGGGGTCTTGAGATCAGTTTCCGTAAAAGAGATATACCAAGGAACCGCAGATGATGGGCTGTTGCCAAGGAAAGCTGCAAGTTCTCGTATATGTACACTTCTGGTGTACATTTACTGTGTGTTTCTGAATTTATACACTATCACGGATGCTAATACACTGATAATATTTTTTAAATTTGTAATGACATATTTTAGCTTTCACTCACACATGGACACATAATATAATGCACTATCGCACCATGTCAAGTACTCCCACATCCGCCATAGAGCATCAGCGTACTTGTGTCCATAATATAATTCAGACATCTAACAATATAATTATTATAGGCTGCCTTACAACACATAAAATTAACCTTTCGTTAATGACTCAAATGCTTTGTATTTTTTGGACCTGTATTTTGTAGACTTTTTCTTTGTTGTTTAAGAAACCCACACACCTGCAAGATTATAAAAGTATTTCAGTAACAAGCTGCATATAGAGACCAAAGTTGACTCCTGATATAGAGGGTAGATCTATAGTTTCTAGTTCGGCCTCAACTGACTCTATAAGTAGGGTCACAATTTTGTCGCGAAAAGATTTTTTCACCACTTTGTTCCAGCGTCTCTCGTGCACTTCGACAGCTTTGCTTCATGGTTATTGGCAGCGTGTCTTTGTTCAGACACGTTTCACATTTCACTGCACCAATCAGAATAAGAATATTTTTACTCCGTAAGTCTGTAGTTTGCCAACGCAAGTGAAAGTAAAACCAACCAATCACAGATGATGTAGCAGAACTGCAGATGTGCAGACGACGCATTGAAACCAAATGTTGTAAAAATATTTTCTCCATAAAATCGTGGGCTGTGTCTATAAGGTTTTCCCTAGTGGGTATTTCAGGGCTCGATAAGTTTTGTTTAATTTGAGTATATCTTAAAGAATATATTAATTTAATATGTTTGCATTATTGTTGGACCTTCTCTTGAAGCATTATACTTCAAATGTGTGATGTGAATGGCTGAAATTATTTACTTTAATTTCTTAAGAGTTACCGCCCTTCTCTCCGTTTCGTGGCTGTTACAAAGTTCTCTTAGGTGTATATCTGGTTTATTCTTTTAAGTGTGATAATTCCTACCGCCCCTAATGTACAGGAGGACGTCAAGAGTAGACTGCGGAAAAAATTAAATACTCTCGTAGTATCTTTGTTCACATAAAAGTTTACAGTAAAAGTTACATTCTAGTGAAACGATTCATTGCTTTTATAATTTTATAGCACATCGTAATGATTATTTTGAGGTTATCCCGAGCTTCTGTAATTTCTCTGATATATCACTAAAAAATATTTTTTTTTTATTTTATGTAAGTTGTGTGTCTTTAGATTTTCAATTACGTATTTTCATACGTATTTAAATTAGGTGTACTCTTTTATGTCGGTAAAGTTGGTTGATTTCTTTAATTCTGTCAACCGTGCAAATTTGCAGCTTTTCTGTTTAGTATTCCGTACCCTATTTGAATTAAAAAAGTGGCCACTTTACTGTAAACGCCAACTCATTCTTAACCCATACAATGGCCACGTTCTTATGTATATTTATCAAGTAAGATACAGTTAGTTGCCTTTGGCAATATCCCAGCCTATTCCTGTGTGGAGTTATTAACAAAGTTATTTCCAGAACTTAGCAAACCGGTTAGTTTTCATTACAAATGCCTCCAACAGAGTAAAGAATAATGGACGCTTCAGAATTAAGCAAGTGGGATCTCACGAATTCCTTGAGGCTCAAACGGAAATTGCTGCCTACGTTGTTGCTCATGTAACGAAAGAGTTGTCTTTTTTTTTTTTTTTTTTGCTTGACTAGTTACTAACACCACAGGAAGCAAAGATTGCGTTTTTATTCATAAGCTGTACAGTTATTTTATGAACTTAAATTCTGCAGTGTCATTACAGACAATTAATTTTGTCAGTATTTACAATTTAAATTACATTAGCAATCACCTAGCTGAAGTCGTTCAAGAATACAAATTCGAGTCTTTTGAATGTTGTATATTTGTGTAAATTAAGTTTTCGCTTTTGCACACACATACAGCATTCGTAAGTATGTATTGCCATTTTATTTTATTTGGAGCCAAGGTTAAAAAGCGTTTCTTTCTCATGAGTTACCAAGTTATAGAAGAAATATATACAAATTATACAACCGAACCCAGTCTGATTATATGTGAACTAAAATATTTCTTTATAAAGTAGATACATTTTCATATAAAAAGGGAAACAATATTTTTGTAAATCGGAACTATATCAGTTGAACGCGATGACCCAAATGAATATATTTATAATTATATTCTATTGGTATTTTCTCACAAAATTATGAAGCCTTTTCATTAATCTTGAGTGCAATAACAGTTATTTGTTGGGTAAGATCGGCTTTATCGTTAATATCGAGCCTTTGATTTTGTAAAAAATAAATTGCAAAATAGTACTTGTTAAAATGTGGTAAAAATCTATTCACATACGTGTGCGTTCTTTTGAATTTTTTTAGCGTAAGTTACATAGTGAATAGAAGCAATAGGAAAAGTTTATAGAAATTATATATATATATATATATATATATATATATATATATAATATACTGTAATTATACACTTAGAGAACTTATCACACAACATTAAACAAAGCATTTCCAGTACATTAATATGGTTCGAATTTTGTTTATGTGAAAAAATTAATTTTCGATGTGGCTCGTATTGGACGCGTTGCTTGCGTAGTCTATAGACGCCGAACCTCACTTGTTTGAATTCTACTTATGTCTTTAAGTAAGACTTTCGAGTCACATTTTTGGCATATAAGCATTTGTGTTTATTTCGCAGACAGGACTCATTCCTCAAAGATGTCCCTAAAGTAAAAATTTCACCCAGTAAATTAGCGTAGATACATTTAACATAAGTGTGTTTTTTTATAATTCATATGTTAGACAGAGTAGGCAGTGATTGTCAATGTAAACATTTGTTAAATCAGTTCCAACAAGCGAAATTAATGGCAATGAGAAGAAGAAGCAAAAAAAAATAATACGAGCTGATTTGAAAAATTATGTAGGGATTTGAAAAGTAATTTATTTTGGATTTTTGGATTTTATAATTTTGTACAAAGTTAGAGACATTTATTATTAAACCACATTAAGTGTCATTTGCGAGTATAGCATGCTATGAGTTCATTTGAGAAATGCTGTATTTCATTGATTGCCTCCGTACAAAATTATAAAACCCACAATTCGTTTTAGTATAAATCTATTTACCGTTGTTGCTCAAATGATTGATTCATCTACTTGTGTGTACCTGACGAAGACACTTTTGTTCCTTGCGCATGAAGACCAATACTTATCCTGCAGATATATTTCACGGAGATTCTTCTAAGATATCTCGCAGACGTTGTGTAGGGATATCCATGAAAACATCCTGAAAGCGTTGATTTGGTAGTCGTATCAATACCCTGGGAATAATGCTCAATTATTTAACTGAGAGCGCAACATGGTGTCAACAAATAAGTGCACGCAAGAAGCACAATTTTATATAGCCCTAGTACTTTATAACTTAGGTTAGTTCACTGTAAAGTAAGAACATTTTAAACCCTCCAAACAGGCAATTAACATAATTAGAGGCACTGGAAAATCGCAAAAATATTTAACATAGTCTCCAATGAACTGTAGTATCTTAATCGTGACACGTATGAACAGTTTTCTGGCAAATCAGACATGGTCAGTATTAAATCTCTGCAGTTTCTAACTGGGCCTGTTGAAGAGAGGATCATGCTTCAAATAAACAACAGACAATACCGATACAAAATCTTCAGTATTATACACAGTATGTTGGAGCTCAGCAATTAGCCAACTTTTCCCGCGATTCTCCAGTGTCTCTTAAATTTAATACATACATTATTTCTCTCGGCTTAGTATTTAGGTTTTCGAAGTTGAAATATTTGCCCATCAGCTCATTCGTCACGAAGTAAATGCAGGACAAGAATAAACAGAGAGAAGAATATTTAGAGTGGGTTTAAAAACTGTTCAGTATATATTTGTAAATATATACAACTGTTTTTACGGTCTACACCTACAGAAAGACTATTTCCACTATAAACTACGTCGGGAGCTATCATTAACGTTGGCGAACAATGATAAACAGACGTCCTGGCTGTGTAGGAACTATATATGCACGAGTTGGGGCACCTTGTTAGTAGGCTCTCGTACCGCGGCACTAGGTTTCCCCACTCCCCTCCCCCTCACCTTGAGGAAACAGGTGTTTCCTCCATTAAAAAGAAAAGAAAAGGAACCGATAAAAGTAATTGGCTTTATATTTCTGGCACTCATTTGTATTCCAAGTTGAGCGGAGCAGCCTGCGGGTTCCCCTTTTCTTTTTCCTTCCTTCGCCCGTGCTGCCCTCTGGGCAGCGGGCATGAGAACTGGCCTGTTTCCGTGCCGTTTACGAGTCACTGGTGTTTATGGCGCGGCACTGTGCGTCGAATTTCGCTTTCGTAAGTTGGACGCCTGGCCACACCGCCGAGATGTGGTATAGATAGATGTTTATCTGAAACTGCTCTCGGCGCGTGAGTGATCTCCGCTCAGGAATAGCATTCGACGAATGTTACAAGCGTGTATTCACATTTCAAACCTTCCAATAATGTTTCAACCATGACCTTAGAAGTTCACGTCTGGACACTGCTGTAAAATGTTGACCCCATTATGGCTGATTTTAGTACCTCTATTACCCGTAAATATGAATGAAAACTGGTGGCGCCACTAGCACTCTCGTGCTAGTAATTATTTTTTCCAACATAAAATATATTAAATTTTTAAAGTACAAATATTAGAAACTTGTTTAAGTTTAACTTGAATATTTTTAAAAGCTTGAATTTTAATTAAAATAGCGAACTTCTCTATACAAAAGCACCACGACTATAGGAGTTACGTTCAGTCATAAGGCTGTCAAAGAAGCATTGAATAGTAGGTGAGTGTCCAGACCTGTTTTTCTAAGACCGTGGTTTAAACATTTTTTTCTCGTGGTAGAGAACAGTGAAATATGGGTGTTTAAATCATTAGCATTTAGGTACTAAACCTTAGCGCAGAATCTTTCAATATGTAGAGGCGTGTACAACACACCTTAATCTTTAATATCACTCTACTAAATGGTAGTCACCCACTGTCTCAAATAGGTAATATCTCGATAAAACGACTGAACGCCAGATCAGTAACTTGCGCCTAAAGACTAAGGTGATGCATGGTACGCTAACCGTTTCGTCCTTACCGAGTTGGCTGGAATTAAGGTCATAGTATATGTTTTGAAGAAATTAGTTTTTTTTTTTTTTTAATTTTACGTTTCTCTCACATTATTTTCTCTTAGTACCAATAAGTAATATATATTTACATTACACAAATTAATAATAGTTGCTAGAAAGACAGTCAGAGATGAAACAAAAATTATTAATAGCATAATGGTACCAGCACAGGTCAAAACAAAAATTCATAACTTGGTGAAGAATTGTAAAACCGGTACAAACATTTGTAGGTGTTTTCTATGGACATAATCTAACAAGATGAATTACTTGAGTGAAGAACGGCCTAGAGCGTACTAAAGCCTTTATTCCAGCCAACTCCTCAATTCTAAGCTTAGAACTCGAAAAAAGCGTCAACCCAGGTGACCGTCCACAAATCATATGTAATCGAGAACACAGCGAAATTGTTTATGCTTCCATTTACTACTACACAGAATAATGAAGGTTACCTTAAGGGTGCGGTCTACCGCAATTTTCATCATCATTATTTTATTCTGTATTTGTACCAGATATTTTTTTTTCTTATTTTAGACATAAAATTTGACTACATTGGGCTCTTATGAAATTTTTTTATCTCTCATAGTTTTTCGCGTAATGGCTTGTTAAAGTCATATTTTGCATGTTTCCGTTTTAACGACTACACTAAAACCAACTGATATACCAAATTAAAAAAAATCACAGTGGATAAAGACATTGCCGGCTACAATGTCATACTCATAAAATTAAAGAATAAAAATTATTAGTACTTTTAAAATATTGAATTTTTAAAATTTTTATTTTCAGTTTCAGCATTGTATTAGACACGAAATGTGACTAAATTATACTCTTATAAAATACTTTATCTCATATATTTTTTGCGTAGCGGCCCGTTAAAGCCAAAATGTGCATGTTACCGCTTTAAGGACAACACTAAAACCGACTCACTCACCGAACTGAAAAAATTCACAGTGAATAACGATTTTATAGGCTACAAGTTCGGCTATGTTAAACCACAAAATAATAAAATTTTGTATTTTGAAAAAATTATTGAATTTTTTAATTTTTTGTTTTAAATTTCAGTATTTTTATTTAAATACAAAAGGTTTTTATTCTTTGCTTTTATGTACGTGAAATTGTAGCCTGCGACACCTTTATTCATTGTGATTTTTTTCAAATTGGTATGTCAGTACGTTTTAGTGTAGTTCTTAAAACTGAAACATGCAAATTTTGACTCTAACAAGCCATTACGCAAAAACCACGAGAGAGAAAAAAAATTCATTTGATTAAAATTTAGTTACATTGGTGTATAAAATGAGAAAAAAATATCTGGTACATATAAAAAAATAAAAAAAATGGTGATGAAAATTGCTGTACACCGTGCCCTTAACTCGTATCGTACGGCTCGTCCGAAAAAAAAAAACAGTTAAGCTCAACAGTATGTTGGATGTACAATTTATGGGTTGTTTGGATCTGCGTGAATTATGGACGTGTGAATTAATCTTAAGTTACTAAAAGGAGCCCGCTGTTCAGTGCGTCTTACGCGATCAGCTTAGCCAGCTTCCGTGACGCAGTCGGTTGAACGCAGGTCTACTGCGCGAGAGGTCCTGGATTAAAATCCCGGCACGGTCAAGGATGTTTTGTTGACACTTCGCCTTACTTCATTCTCATCGTTTCTTAAGACTTCGTTATTAAAGGGACGTAAAACACTCTCACATCAATCCGTCAACTAGAATGGCTGTTTTTAAGGGATATTGATTTTAAAAGATGTGTTATTTCTTATTTAATCGATCAACCTTTTGTTTCTTACACAGTACTTGTGACATTTTACTTGCATTTAAAGTATATATCACACTTGCTGTATAATATTATGGAAGAGACAATATTTGGAGGTCGTAGGTACGTACAAATGACGAAAACCAACTGAATTTCACTAAAACGTAATAATCAGCGTTTTAATTACATGGCAATGATATAATTCTTACTAAAACATCTGAATTTAAAATACAATTCTTGCGAATATGAGCTTATTTATTCAAATGCGATCTATATAGTTAATTTATCTTCTTACATGAGGCTATGACAAGAAATTAGGTGTGAAATATTTGATTTCAAAGTGTTTTTTTTTTCACGTTGGTGTAGCTTATAGATTTTTTTTCTTTAACATGCATTTAGGTAAAAATTGCGCTTGTTAAATTTTTTTTCTAGCTATGAAAAATAAAGTGATAAGTTAAATCGGCAAAACAATTTCATCGTGTCAACAAAAACGACAAGTTCTGTATTTATTTATTTATTTATTTATTTATTTTATAACGCACAAATTCAACCTCAGGCTGGTTTACAATTGGTACGTAGATAGGAACTACTCACATTAATGAATAAATATTAATTATGAATATTACAATATTTTTACAAAATAATTGCATTAAACTTATGATTGTAAGCATTACAAGGTTTTAAAGTAAATGATCGCCCGTCTAGGCCTCCGAACGGTTTGTTGCAGATGTTCGGCAGAAATCACAATGTGTGTGAGGAAATTCTAGATTTCCTAAGATTTTGAATGCAGCCTACAGTCGTATATAGAAACGGTTACAAACTATGAGAATACCTGTAACTTCCATGGATATTGGATGAAACAGTTTTGTGTTTGTCTTATTCATTTTCATATCTGAAATTGTATTATAAATAATTATATATTGATAAAAGGGACCACGATGGCCAGAGGTCAAACCAGTCGCCTCCCACCAAGGCGATCCGGGTTAGATTCCCGGCGGGATCGGTCCCCGGATTTTCGCATGTGGGAATCGTGTCGGACGATGCCGCTGGTCGGCGGGTTTTCTCGGGGATCTTCCGTTTCCCCCGCCCTTTATTCCAGCGCTGATCCGTACTCACCTCATGTCACCCCCCACCAGCGTTAAAGACCTCGATGTTGAACGCTGACCAAAATATCTCACTCACTCACTCACCCAATTAATAACTAGTTTTATCCGCCTATCTCCCGATTTATTGTTTCAACTTTATACTTTTCAATAGATTTCAAGTAAAACGACATTGCTGAGTATTATTTTACTTATTATCAAATACTATGTTAATAATACAATATTACAATCACCATGAGCAAAAAAAATTTTGCTTTGTGTCCTTGATTTCAAGGTTTTTAGTTTTACATTGTAATTAAGAGTGCACCTATTTATCAATAACATATTCTATTTTGGTGTCATAAAGCTATATTGATACATAACTATTTTTAACCTCCGCATTATTTTTTGCTATTTATGAGCTTTCTAAATATTCTTATCTTGCAAAGATATGTTTTAAAAACCACTGTAACAATTCGAGAATGTTATTGTCATAGGATAGGGGAGAATGTATGGTAGGAACACCATAAAGGGCAACACTCCTCTAATTGTATGCACCCTTATTTAATCTAAGTTTTCCAAGTACACTAATGAAATATATTTAACGTATATTAAAATTGGTTAACGTAACTAGTTAAAATATACCGCAACCTTCGAACACTTGTAAATATGAAAGTTACGAATTGCGCGTTCTAGAAGACGATAAATTAAAATTTTGTAATTGCAATGCGTTTCATGTATCTCAAAATATTCAAACAAATCTGTAAGTACATAAACACACACATAATCTACCATGCTATGATAAGAATTACTGGGAAAAATATAATGGTCCGAAAATTATCGGCTATCATCGTCCTTAAATATACTGACATAATCTATAGCGTTTGTTTATGTGTTTCAAGGTACTTTGTGGTTTATATTCGATAGTTTTCTAGTTTAATCTCCAGCAGATAATTTTTAGTTCTGCGTGATTGGTATTTCTTGGCTCGTTTGTGAGTGGCCGAAGTAGGTTCAGTTTTGTAAATAAGTGAGCAAGTGTGATCTAATTCTGCACAACAGTTCACCACTGACAACTGATCAACGTCAAAATTCCTTCTCTTCTCTCAAAACGTGTTAAAGATCTTCCCGCGATGAACGTCTCGTTACGTCATGTCGATGTTTCCGCTCGTGAGATTCGCAAAGGAAAAGAAGCTCTGAAGGGAAGAGATGCCAGTGCTCGCGTCATTGATCCATGACGACCCCTCCTTGGTCGAGCAGCAAACCTCAGATTCGTTTGCATTTAAAACGGTGTGCCTGATCACGAAAGTTTGCCCGGGAGTTTCCACCAGCCCTGTCACACGAAAGCAAATGTCTCTTCTTGGATCTGACGCATTCTTATCGAGTTAAAAGAGCCCTGTTAAACCCTCAGAAAACAGTTTTTAGTCCTGAACAGAGTATTCCATGCACAAACACCAAATATGTGAACGACAGTAAAAACAAGTGGTATTAATAGAAATAAAGTTATATCGCGAAGATTGTTTGTGCCAGCATGTCCTTTAAAACACTGTGGTTTCTTGCGACATTGGGTGTTTGGGTGTTATAGTCTGGCAAATGTCTGCAGACCAACAGTAGGCATTAAATATTACAATAGTGTGATTTTTATTCGCTCAGTCAAATAGGGCAACAGCTATACGCTCAACTGAAAATCAGTCCTCTTTTCATAGGCTGAACGTATGTTGGGACCCAGCAAACCGTCAAGTTTTCCCGCGATAAACCATCATCTCTAGGTATTATGGATCCCAGTGAAAGCCGATGTCTTACAATGATGATTTGCTTGAGAGTTTACACTGGCTGCCCATAACTGCTGTTCTTGACCGGAACGTTTGAAATCGAACTGATCAAAGTCTGCAGTATTTTCTGATATAGCTATTTACGTAATGTTAATGTATGCACGTATGTGTAGTCAACAATGAATATGTATACATTTATACATGTTTGACGTATGTGTATAGTTGGTTCGCGATAAAGCCAGCACATTTGAAGATCAACTTGTCTAGAAATATAATTTAAAAATAAATTTCGTTGTGACCTCAGACATTAAATTTTGAGCTTGCTACAATCTCTGCACTTTTATTGACCCTTAAGAGAGTTCAAGTAGGGAAAAATCATAATTTTATATTTGTATAAAATAGGGTTACTTCTGTAGATATTACTTGCAGGTGTATTTTCCTCTTACGAAAAAAAAAAATTAGCTCAGTCAGTTTTCCCATACTAGTATTTCAAAGTCAAAATTTGCATTCTTTTACTTTATACAAAATTTGAAACCCAGTTAACTTAATGAAATGGGAAAAAAAATCACAACAAAACCAAATTTCATTGTCTACGGCTTGAAGCATATAAAACCCATTGCAAAACATTTTTGTATTTTAAGAAAGATTATTTAAAGTAGCAAAAATCAGCATTTTTTTAATTTTTATTTAAATACAATTTTTTGTAGTCGGTATTATAGGCTTCAAGCCGTAGACCATGACATGTAGTTTCGATGTGATTTTTTTTTTTTTCATTTCGTTATGTTTCCTGGTTTTCGAGTATTGAATGAAGTAGAAATATGCATATTTCGACTTCTAAATGCCGTTGTGGGAAAACTGGTTCAGCCAATATTTTCCGTAAGAGGAAAATGTACTTCCGAGTAACGACTATAAAACTAACACTATTTCATACAAATACAAAATTTTAAATATTTCCTTACTTGAACACCCTTAATGTACTTTGTTTCTTTAAAAAAATAGCACGAAAACACTAATCCCCTGAAACTCAAAAGTTAACTAGGCTAACAAAAATGTTCACTCTATTCCGAACCATCCAAAGGGACATGTGTGTATATACTATGAGCAGAGACACTGGAAATTCGCGGGAAAAATTAATTGTTTGCTAGGTTCCAACATGCTATGTATAACACTGAGGGTTTTGCACCTATATTGGCTATAGTTTATATGAATCACTGTGTCCCTCTTCAACAGACCCAATTAGAACTGTACAGTTTTAACTCAGAGCGTGTGTGATTTGCCATAAAACTGTTCACACGTGTCACGATTGAGACACTACAGTTTATTGGAAACTATGTAAAATATTTTCGCGATTTTCCAGTGTCTCTAACTATGAGGGTGAGTGCCAGTATACGCGGATATATGGCTCAATGTGTATGTATTTATACATACATATATATGTGTGGGTATACATCAAAATATATAGGCTACATAAATTTGTGTATATGTATAATTACGGCCCGGTAGTTTTCGCGAAAAATTTTTTGTCTCACTTTGTTTCAGTGTCTCACGCGCACACCTGCAGTTCAACTTCATGGCTATTGACAGAGTGTTTTTGTGCAGAGTCGTTATTCATTTGACTGTGCCAATCAGTACACGGATAACTGTCACACATCACGTCTGTGATTTGCGGGTTTAACCTCCACACGCTGGGTGTTACGGCATCCAATCACTGACCACATAGCAGAGATGCAGGTGCGCACGTAAGGCACTGAAACAAAGTACTGCAAAATTCTTTTCGCGAAAATTACCGGGCTCTATGTATAATATATCTGTACCTCGGAGGCATAAGAACCTATGTCACAATTTTTTTTTTCAGGATAGCAGTTTGAAGACTGATTCGCTAGTGAAATCAGCTATTTAGTACCAAAAATGTGGTTTATTGACGCAACACAGACCATGTGTTGTATGTCACTAGAAAGTACTGAAAACTGTGGTAATGTTTACGTTAAAAAGTGCATTTTAAGAAAAAGTGGACATAGTGTCTTATGCTTCTGAGGTACAGATATATACATATGTGTGTATGTGTGTGTGTGTGTGTGTGTATGCGTGTGTGGAACAGGAAGTGCACCAACTGTTGAAGAATCGACACGCCTACAAATATTAACAATAACTTCAGATTCCAGTAGCTACAGATATCATGGGTAGAGACACTAGAAAATCGCGAAAAAATTTAACGCAGCCTCCAATAAACTGTAGTATCTCAATCGTGACACGCGTGAACAGTTTTCTGGCAAATCACACACGTTCTATGTTAAAACTGTACACTTGTAACTGGGTCTGTTGAAGAGGGATACAGTGCTTCATATAAACTATGGCCAATATAGGTGCAAAACCCTCAGTGTCATACATAGCATGTTGGAGGTTAGCAAAAAATAAGCTTTTCCCACAAATTACCAGTGTCTAATCATGGGTCAACAGGCAACCAACTCACTGTAAGAAGGCTATTTATTGGTGTATGGTACTCCACAAAGCTTATGTCAAAAAGGGACCAAACCTCTTATTATTTGTCTCTTTCACTCCCTGTCTCTTCATTTCTACCTATCTGTCTCTGGCTGTACGGCTAAAACCAGAAGAAATTATAAAACGTTATCAAACCCTGAACTACAGGAAAATAGTATATTTTTTGACCAAATAACAATATAACTGTCATAATAATAGTAACTATAAGCAATTCAAGAATGACTAAATTAGCCATATGGGAGTCATTGTAGAAAAATAAGAAACCACGCCGCAACACCTCAAAAACAATACTTTGTAATAACAAGTGACGATCATTCAACAGTTTTAAATTAATTGATCTACTCAATTATTACGACTTTGGTTATTTGTAGCTAAAAGGGCAAAGTGGGGCAGCCCTTTTGGCTTGTGTGTAGACGTTAGTTACAACATAACTGATAACTGTGTTTAAATACATTTGATTTCAAATAAATATGTTTTTTTCTTTAAGAAGTCACAGGCTAGACTATTTTTTCGAGCATAAATATGTTTAAATTATTTATTTGGTTGTGCACTTCGTCAGGCTGCATGATTCAACCGCTGATAATATAAAAATTTAGTTTCCAGAACTATCTGGTACTCAGAGGAAGTTGCAGGCCGAGGATAACTGTTAAACCTAGACTTCATCGAGATGATGTAACAGCGTTTTTCTACAGGGCACAGGGGCTGAGCTCTAGTACTATGGGTCGCGGAACAAGAGCTGCTGGTTCGATGATCTGTGCATACTAGCTTATTATTCATTGGCTGCTGCTCCAGTGAGTGCTACTTGTACATCTGACGAGTTATCGCGAGAGTCAAGAAGTGTTCTCACACAGATTTGCTTATGGTTCGCAGTCCTAATGCAAGAATTTTATTAACAGTGACTTAGTCGCGAATGTATCCCACGTTTACAGGAGATAGAAACCCAAGCTTGTACAAATAAACTGGCAAATTTCCCGGCTGTCTAATGATGAGGGCGATGTGTAAGTGTTCAGGAGTCGCCTTAAATGCCTGGTCGTTTGTTCGACAGCGCGATTTAGTTAAGGGGTCTCCATGCCTACGTTTCAAATGTATTACAGAGAGTTACGACTACCAGTTCTCTTTTTTCACGAAACTATTCAACGAACGTTATATCTGTATATCTACGAAAAGAACATGCACTTCAAACTATGTCGCCATAGTTTTAAAAAAATCGGCACGTTTACTAGAAACATTATTTTCATGCCCTTCAAAACGGCAAAAAAATGGCTTCTCCAGACTGTCGTATCTGCAAAATTAATTATAGGATTCGAAAAACACAACTATAGAAACAAGCGTTAGAATTAAAACTACGTTGTCCATAAATAAAATAATGTGGTCACCGCTTAAAGTCCAATAGGATAAAGTATAACAGTAAAGCACTTCACGCCAGCTGAGTGGCTTGCGCGGAGAGGCGGTAATGTATTACATACGTGGTTTAGTGGCAGCCTTACCGTTCCTGCCTCACACACACAAACTCAGCCTATCTAGAAAGGCCCCTTAAGGGCGCGGTCTACCGCAATTTTCATCATCATTATTTTATTTTGTATTTGTACCACATATTTTTTTTTTCGTATTTCAGACACAAAATGTGACTAAATTTGGCTTTTATTAAATTTTTTATCTCTCACAGTTTTCGCGCAATGGCTTGTTTAAGTCATATTTTGCATGTTTCTGTTTTAACGACTACACTAAAACCAACTGATATACCATACTAAAAAAATCACACTGGATAAAGACATTGCAGGCTACAATGACATGCTCGTAAAATTAAAGAATAAAAATTGTTTGTATTTAAAAAAAAAAATTATTGAATTTTTTAAAATGTTTATTTTTAGTTCCAGCATTTTTTTAAAACATACAATTAATTTTTATTCTTTAATTTTATGAGCATGTCAATGTAGCCTGCAATGTCTTCATATGCTGTGATTTTTTTGAGTTTGGTATATCAGTTGGTTTTAGTGTAGTCGTTAAAACGGAAACATGCAAAATATGATTTTAACAAGCCATTACGCGAAAACCATGAGAGATAAAAAAATTTCATAAGAGCCAAATTTAGTCACATTTTGTGTCTAAAATAAGAAAAAAATATCTGGTACAAATAAGAATTAAAAAAATTGTGATGAAAATTGCGGTAGCCGCGCCCTTAAGGCATGCAGAACACGTACAGCCACTGCGCTAGCTTTTTCCATGTGTGTATAGTTTCTTGTATAGTCATAGACATTACAGCAACGTCAGAAATGTTGAAACTCAAACCATTCACAATACACATTAAAAACTTTTACTTTACAATAAAACAATTAATTGGGGCGGTTCAGCTTGCGACAAATAATCTTGCTAACCAGCAAAGAAAATCTTATGTAGTACTTACATTTTAATAGAAAAATTTTTGACAGTGTCACAATGTAAAAATTTTCATAGCCATATTAGAAGCTTTCACCAGCAAACACTCTATGGAACACTTACAATACTTCATTCAGCTTCTATTTGGGTAACTCTTGAGAATTGTTACCATAAAAGTCTGGTATAGGTCGTTCGGGATTAAATGAGCACTAATAAATTTAACCTTTGAAAACTGTAACTAGCCGTTACTACACGTAATTGAACATAAACTATAGTTCCCTTACTGATTGTATGGTTGGCAGCGAAATTACGCAATATAGTTTCGTGTATTTTCCTATTTAAATGCAAAAATACTTAAACAGAATCAACAGAAATAGACCGAATTATATATAATTAATAAACAGTTTTTTTTTTCAAACTGTAGCGATTAATACTGACTGCATATGTTATCTTACACACGTAAATATCAAGTGACATGCCCGGAAAAGTCAGATATTCCCCGTCGTTAACCGTCACGCACGGAAAGATACGAATTGATCTGAAAATTGAACTTTAGCGGTGCTGTTTTGAGTACATACTTAATCCAGAACCGCGTATAACATTAGCTCGTAACTCATTCGACTGTTTTCTAAAATATATGTATGAACCATAACACGTCAACTAATCTATGTGGTAAATGTTTAAATTACTTTTATAGCATACATTCTTTGTGCTAAGTAATGTAATTCTTCAACGTATACCTTTTCGTAGAGTACAATTAACTCTACCGTAAATATTACTCCTTAATTATTCTAAAGGTAACAGAGAGATTTGTTGAAATTAAATTACACCACATCGAAAATTTCACAGCAAGTAAGCTATTCCGAAGCGGTTCATATTTAAACAAAAATTTCCTTCTTCGCAAGATAACGTGTGTCGTAGCAAAAAAAAAAAATCGTTTTAGTCCTGTAACGTTTTTGGCTCGGACTGTTTGCTACAGTGCCTGCGTCTGACGGGGTAAAAATGCATACACGTCACAAAAACATTGTTGACATAAAAGAGAAGAACACCCAATAGTTCTGCTTCTTCTGTAACCTAGTATTATGAGTAGAGGCATGAGTATTTCACGTACTCATCGGGTTACAGCCTTGACTTCTCAGTCACATACGCGTACCGACTGAAGCCGAATGTTCGTTGGCTTCTAATAGTACAAACGTGTAGCACGTTATATCTCCACGTTTAGTTGCCTTATTTATAACTGACTAGCAGCCGTCAGATGTGTGTTGAAACCGCTCTCGTCAAATAACGCGAAATAATCGTGCCTCTAATTATGAGCAGAGCTCCGGATATTTCGCGGATTCGCTCCAGGGCCAGTTTGATTTTAAAGTCATTTTCGGACAAGTTTCTTTCGCGATAGGTTCACTGGTTCTCTAACTTGTCCTCGAGGACTTTGAACCAATAGCAGACCTGCACGAGATTACTTACTGACAACTGAGAGAATCGACCAATGAACAAGTTGCTGAGGACAGAGTCCATACATGACTGAGGCGACCAGCACGTAGACCACTGAACCCACGGTATGTCCGGGTCTACAATTATGAGACCAATAAGGGACAGCGTATGAGAAAGTGGACGTACAAGTTTATGGTGATGCCCGTAAATGCGCGGACATCATCACGTCTTGGGTGTGGTCCAGGGAGAGATGCTGCCTTCTCCGAGACGCCAAGACTACCCTCATCCCAAGTGTGATGAACACGGTGGAAGCGAGAACTCGCGCTAAGAATGCAAACTAACCCACTTACTCACACCATTATATTGCGTATTGATCGGACTCTAAGTCCTCAGCAACGGATAATCTTTTCCATTTAAGAGGACGACCCTAAGCCCCCTTCGCTTCTCTTTCTTCCCCTTTGGCCCAACTTTCCTCCTGGTCCCCCCTTTTACGCCTTCCTTTTTTTTATGTACTTTCTCTCGCGACCCTGTCTCGGCTTCAAGCTTCAACCCTTTTTACTTCCCCTTTAGTTTCATGCCTTCTCGGGAACGTCTTATGTACATACATTGGCCCGTTTTCCGCGGAAGAGTGGCGTATGTGCTGGGCAAATAAACTTTATTAATTAAAATAATTTTCTTTCCACGAGAGAAAAGAAGCGAAATGCGTAAAGGACGGAAAATAATCCCAAGACCTCGGTCTTGGGGGTTTTTGTCGGCACATTTAAAGAAATTACTGCAACGGGAGTAATGCGATATTTTTTCTTTGCTTTCTAAAGGAATTTTTTTCTACTTAAATCCTTAGAAATAAATTGGGAATGAAAGGGCGCCTTTTATTCGCGATTCCCATCAACGAAAATTTCGACCTTATTCAACGATACAAATAAGATGCTGTAATCTGTACTCCTTACATCACACCATGCGGCCGACAAAGATAAATGTTCTCTAATATAATTTGGTTCTCTCAGCGTTGAAATTCAAAGATTTGTTTTTCAGTCTAAGACTTCAACGTTTTTAGTGTTTCAATGCGAGTCCTTTAACTATTGAAATGTCACACACTTTCGCGTAAGAAATACGTGCTATTTAATTTCTCGCACGCCCTTGTACTTGTACCAAAACCCAACCCAATGATGTAAATCCATTTGCTTATGTGATTAGTCAGTTATTGTTATTCCTTTGTATAGATAACACATTGACAAAGTGACATATTTATAAATTTATTATAAAAATATTTTAAGTCCTTAATACGGTAATTTAATGCACATTTTCTCGAGTGTCATACTTAAAAAATACATATCTGATGAGGATAACCATGTATCAGGGCATAGAACCCCAAAGGATGACATTAATTGAATCCCTCCGATGGAGAATGAGAAGGGTAGGATATCCCCGAGAAAACCCGATGGCCTGCGACATTGTCTGGCATGATTCCCACATGCGAAAATCCGGGGACCAACCAAACTGATGAATACAATGTTTAGAATAAATCAGGACGTACGTTTACACGGTTTTTTTGTCACTTTAAGATGGCGTCTGGTAGGATATGATATACGCACCTGAGTGTTTATCGTATCTACGAGCAAGACACTGAACTGGTGTAGCAGTCCCTCCGTTTGAAATGATTATTTGCCAGACTTTCACCTGTGGTTCTAGTTTTATGTAACGTAAATTAATTATGTTTTAGCTACACGTACCTGTACCATTTTCAGTATTTTACTGAAGTATGTTTACGTAAAAAAACTGCTTCAAGCTGTCCCTAGCCTGAAATTAATGCCATTATAGGTAGCTCACTGTAAACTGAACAGTTTTGTAAGCTTTTCTTGAAATACGCCTTTCTGATATTAGGAAAGTACAAAAAGGAAATAATTGTACCTAATTCATTGGAGTGCGGTATTGTAACAAAAAACCAATACTGAAACAAAATAACAATAAAGTAATTTAAGCCTAATTTATATTGTTTATAAGTCTTGGTTTTATTTTTCTTGGACATCACACTGAATGGCGTATGCCCTCTCCATTTCCTCTTAATCATTCACTCCTTACTTGTAAGAATATTTCGAAAATATTACTTAACTAAATATTAAGTATTTAATTAAATAAAATTACGATAAATCGGTAACAGGGCTGAGGTCAGGCTGCAGATAACATCTAATAAACTGTTAATATATGTTAGTTTCAGCAGAACTAATGTTTGTGATGTATTCTTGTTATTTCTTTTGTAACTGTGAACATCGCTGCTACAGCAAAGCACGCGTTTCTTCAACAGAACATATCGTTCTTAAGAAAGCCGCCTAGCATGCGCGTCAAAGGCTTCGTAAAGTGCGGGGAAATAACTTCATTTTTACTAAACATTTCAACATGCGTCAATCGTGCCAATTTAAAATAAGAAAATACGCTTCTAACGAGTACGGAATGTTATATCGCGAAAATGTGTTGTGCCAACATACCCTCGGAAAAACACTGTAGTTTCTTGCAACACATATGATTCGGTGATATGCTTCTGACACAACGTGGCAGTCTGCAGATCAGTTACAGGTGTCAAATATTATAATATCGGGATTCTTATTGGCTCAGTCAAATAGGGTAACAGTTCTACGTACAAGCTAAAGCCTGGAATTTTCTGGTAAATTGAACGTGTGTTGAAACCCAGCAAACAGTCAAGTTTTCCCGCGATAAACCAGCATCTCTAACCATCATATCTACTAATTAAAAACACAATTTAGAAGCCATAGCAAATAGCTAAAACCAACCTTTTGAGACTACCGTACTTCAAAATTCACTTATCGGATTGACGAAAAACAGCGAACTTTGCTACAGTCTTTCCACAAATAAATTCATGCTTTTATCTCACGAAGTCCCAAAGAAAAATTGCAACAGCGCTTAGCACGTCGGGGCGATGCGACATTTGATGCGTGATATATAGAGACACTGAAAAATCGCGGAGATGTTTAGTATAGTCTCCAATACACTATAGTATATTAACAGTGACACGTGTGAACAGTTTTGTGGCGAATAACACACGCTGTGTGTCCAAGCTGTGCCGTTCTAACTGGGCATGTTGTAGAGAGAAACAATGCTTCAAATAAGCCATAGCTAGAGCCAGGTAATTTTCGCGAAAAGAATTTTGCAGCACTTTGTTTCAGTGCCTTATGTGCGCACCTGCATCTCTGCTATGTGGTCAGTGATTGGATGCCGTAACACCCAGCGTGCGGAGGTTAAACCCGCAAATCACAGACGTGATGTGTGACAGTTATCCGTGTACTGATTGGCCCAGTCAAATGAATAATAACTCTGCACAAAAACACTCTGTCAATAGCCATGAAGTTGAGCTGCAGGTGTGCACGTAAGACACTGAAACAAAAGGGGGCAAAAATCTTTTCGCGAAAACTACCGGGCCCTAGCAATAGCCAGTATCGATACAAAACATTCAGTGTTATATACAGCATGTTGGAATCTAGCAAATAGCCAACTATTCCCGCGATATTCCAGTGTCTCTAGTGATACAACGTTGCCCTTACGGTTCTGACGTTTTTCGAGCTTCTAACGTGTTATACCGCACAAGTTTAGCGACACTTTTGAAATATTGTATCTATTCAGCAGAGCCACTTTGTCAATACTGGGATTTGTCCTACTACAATTACAATTATTTTAACCACAGTAAACCTTATCTGACATATGATAGTCAGAATGGCTTTATTAAACTCAAAATATTTTACTTTTTGGCGTTTAAGTAATGAATGAAAGCTTTTGTTTGGTATTTAAAGCACTGAGTTTCACCAATTAATATCAATTTCAATATTTAATTATTAAAAAAAATTCTGTTAAAAAATAACAATTTTTCACCTAATAACTAGACATTTTGATCTGATCTTCATAGGCTCAACAAAAATAGTGGCAACCATTCCTGGCTTCGGTTTCTGTTTTACAAAAATTCCTATCGGTCATCTGGAATTTTGTTTTTAGTTTGTATATAACAATTTTACTCCCGTACGTGGGATTCTAATTTCAATCGTCGAAAATGCGTACTCTAATGTGTACGAATCATTAAAACTTTACTTAAATTGCCGCAAATAAAACACTACTCCATCAATAAAATTATTTTATTAATACGTTGCCAACTAACAGATCAGCAGAACGCCATTTCAGAATTCAAGGGCAAGTGAATGTTAATCTGATCAAGCAGACGGACAACACAAACTATCGCATGTGTATATAGAGAGCCAATCAGAAGTTTTTCGGTATTTTTAAATTTTCAATCCGAAATTACGAAGCACTCTAAAAAATTTACAATCTGCAAACATTTACGCGTGATTTGAAGTTGTTTTCATCGTGAAACCTTCCTATTTAAACTAAATTGAATGTGTAAATACTTTTACTTTATCCATTTGTTTGTTGAAATCCAACAAATTATGGCAATAAGGTGGTTGAACTTAACAGTACAATGCTGAAGCGGCATGGATAATTTAAACCGTTAAAGTGTAATCAGGTAAAACATTGGTTAATACTACAAAAATAGGCAACATGAAATAAATTGCGCTTATAATACCTTACAGTTTTAAAATAATAATCTTCATTTCATAATAACGCAGTCGATTGTAAATTAACAATAATAGTTTTATCATGTAATCACACAAATATGATTTTATTTTTTCCAAATACATGGAACCGAACGTGTTTAAATGTGACTATCTCATGATAGTTACAATATACGCAAGTGTGTTCGCACTAGCTTGTTCAATTTGCAATGTATATGTAATCTAACTTGCGTCGTATAAAGGTGACGAACAAACATTTTTTTTATTTTGCTCTCTGAAAGATATTTAGTTAAGTTCCACTTTGCGGTAGTCATCATGCAGCCAAACTATGCAGGTTTACATAATGCAGTGCCTACACAGTAAAAAATTGTTGTACTTTTACAAAAAGGTTTTTTGTAACACTACAAAAATGTTTTGTGAAATTTACAAAAAACTTGTACTTTTACAAATTTCTTTGTATTTTTACAAAAATTTCTGTGAATCTACAAACAAATTTTGTATATTTACAGCTAATATCTGGTTCACTTCACAACAACGGTTTGTAGTGATACAAATAAAATTTTTGGAAACTAGTTTCCAACATTTTTTTTTGTAAAAGTACGAATTTTTATGTAAAACGTGATAGGTCTCGTAGATTTATTATCTTTCAAAATGGAAACATTTTCTCATTAACAATTATTTTACTAGTTCCTAAAGATGTTCACTACATTTTTTACCACTTTAGAAGGTTTCTGACATCTCACTTTTATTACCTGACAGATAATGTTCTGATATTATGTTACAAGATTTCCTAGTAAATGTACACGTTTTTTTTACTGTGTAGGAAGTCGAAATTCGCTCTACTGCATTGTCGCGGGAGACCAGCAAAATTTGCGTTATTAACTTACAGCTGACTCGACCCAAGCTGCTGTGTTGTCATCTGATTTGTGCTGTTGGCCGATAGTTAGATGCACGAGTATTTCGCCTATTTATCTGGTAGCAATCTAGACTTCTCAGTCCTATACACTCACTGGCCAAAGTCGAATATACATTGGCTCCTAACCATACAAGTGGGTAGCCGTACGAACTATTTTATTATATACTGCTGCCTTGCAACCTTTAAAGGTGTGTCACAATAGCTGTCGTCTAACCATTGAAGTTATATTTATATACACAGGAACGGGAATTTTTGGTGTGCAGCTCAACTTCATGATTATTGGCAGAGTGTTTTTGTGCAGAGTCGTTATTTATTTGACTGTGCCAATCAGTACAGGGCTAACTGCCACACATCACGTCTGTGATTTGCGGGTTTAACCTCCAGACGTTGTATGTTACGGCATCCAATCACTGACAACAAAGCAGAGATGCAGGTGCGCACGTAAGGCACTAAAACAGAGTTCTGCAAAAATATTTTCGCGAAATTGCCTGTCTCTAGATATACAGGTTGCGTTCAACCTGACCTACAATCAATACGCGAAACTCTCATGCCTCTACCGATAGTGGTGCGCCTTAAACTGGTTCGAAACTAATGGTTAGGGACCCTTGAA
This sequence comes from Medauroidea extradentata, assembly GCA_003012365.1. Classification (NCBI taxonomy): domain Eukaryota; kingdom Metazoa; phylum Arthropoda; class Insecta; order Phasmatodea; family Phasmatidae; genus Medauroidea; species Medauroidea extradentata. The sequence continues at coordinate 195,684 of PNEQ01119897.1, forward strand.
TTTCGCGAACAGAATTTTGCCCCACTTTGTTTCCGTACCTTATGCAACTCTGCTGTGTTGTCATTGGCAGCGTGTGTGATTCCCTCATTTGAATGTGACTATCAAATTAAGGTTATTGCAACATCACACATCTGTGATTTGCGGCTAGATCCCTAAGAATTGTGAATGCCAAAATATCCCATCACGAACCGTGAAGTAGAATTACAGACGTGCACGTAAGGCACTGAAACAAAGTGGGGCAAAACTCTTTTCGCGAAAATCAGTGGTCCTTGACCATTGGTATAAGGTCAACACTATCCTGAATACTGGTACAAATAGATAAGAAGACTTGGGAGTCAGAAATGTCACAGTGTGTGTTCGGTTGAGTACAGGCCAGTGGATTCTAGCCTGACACGTAATTATTAGAGGCCCGGATATTTCGCGGGTTCAACGCCCAGCCGGCTAGACTCCACAGTCCTGTGTGCACTGTCGTCAGCTATATTTGTTCATTGGCTGCTGCTCCAGTGAGTGAGCATTTGAACATTTGACGATGTAGCGCAGGAGTCCGTGAGTGTTTTTACGCATGTCCGCCATTGGTTCGGAGTCCGCAAGGTCACGTTTAATAAACAATGAACCGATCGAAATAGTTTCCAACATGTACATGACTTAGCAATCCAACCTCTCCTCAGTTGAATCCGCGAAATTTCCGGGGCTCTAGTAATTATCTGTATCTAACTATAGCTAGAGATGATGACTAGGGCCAGGAAGTTTTCCCGAAAAGATCTTTGCATCACTTTGTTTCAGTATCTTACGTGCACATCAACACCTCTAGTTTGTGTTTATTGGTAGCGGCACGATTATTTCGCGTATCGATTGTAGGTCGGGTCGAACGTCAATAATGTATATTTCACTCCTTCTTCTGTGATTATATGAGAGCGGTCGTTTGCAAGCCAGTTATAAATACGGAAACAAGTCGTGGGGATATCACGTGCTACACGTTTGTACTCTTAGAAACCAATGTATAGAGGCACGAGTATTTCGCGTACTCACCTGGCAATAGCCTAGACTTCTAAGTTGTATACATATACCGGCTGAAGACATATATCCATTGGCTCCTAACAGTACAAACGTGTAGCACATGATATCTCCACGACTTGTTTCCTTATTTATAACTGGCTTGTAGTCGTCAAATGTGTGTTAAACCCGCTCTCGTCTAATCACAGAAGGAGGAGTGAAGTCTACGTTATTGACGTTCAACCTGACCTAGAAACAAAATGCGAAATAATCGTGCCTCTACCAATGTATATTCAGCTTCAGCCGGTACACGTATAGAACTGAGAAGTCTAGGCTGTTGCCAGATGAATACGCGAAATACTGTGCCTCTATTTATTGGGTGCGTGACTTTGGTACAGTCAAATGGAAAACAACCCTGCTCAATCAGAACAATATTAACTGCGACACCATACGCCTGTGGTTCGCAAACAGAGCTCCAAGACGCTGGGAGTTAAAACTTCCACGAAGCAGAACTGCAGGTGGGCACATAAGACACTGAAACAAAGTGGGGCAAAAATCTTTTCGCGACAACTTCCTGCCTCTAATGATGGTTCATCGCAGGAAAACTTGATTGTTTGCTGGGTTTCAACTAGTGACAGTGATTTTTGGGGAAAATAATTCTGCAACAGTTTGTTTTAATGCCTTATGTGCACGTCTGTTTCTCAGCTTCAAGGTCAGTGATTTATACAGACCTGAAAATTTCGCGATTTTTTTAAGCGCAAGCCAGAATTCAAGCAACTATAGGTGGTCTGTATCGCGTTCACAATTGGCTGTTGACTTACTCGGCACTTCCTGGAAGTAACTGAGCCAATAATAAAAATTTTAACTGAATACAGACCCACATCACTGTCAGCGAAGCAAGAAACTACATTGTTTTCAAGGGTATGGCGTCACAAAAAATGTTCGCGACATACCATAATCTCGCTAACTAAAGCACACACAACTATTTGATGGATGTTTAAAAACTTTTGAACAATTAATACGAGGGTACTGGTGTCTTCAATGCCGTCACCAATACGCCATTAATAGGGCCACGATTTTGTCGCGAAAAGATTTTTGCCCCACTTTGTTTCAGTGACTCACGTGCACATCGGCAGTTCTGTTTCAAGGTTATTGGCAGCGTGTCTTTGTTCAGACACGTTTCTCATTTGACTGCACCAATCAGAATAAGATTATTGTGAGTATGTACGTCTATAATTTGCCAAGGCCAGTGAGAGTGAAATCA
>PNEQ01119898.1:26152-79142 GCA_003012365.1 Medauroidea extradentata
ACATACGTTCAACTTATCAAAAGATTACTGGCTTTTCCTTGTACGTGGAGCTACTGCCCTATTTGACTGAGCCAATAAGAATGCCGCTATTTTAATATTTAATGCATGTTATTGGTCTGCAGACAGCTACGTTGTGTCAGTGTTTTCAAGGCTATGTTGACACAAAACATTTTCGCGATATACCATCATCTCTAACAATAACTATTGCAAAATTGGAAAAATTCCAACATGACATAGTTTGCCCTACCTTCATTACACCGAGGAAGTTGTGCAACAGAATAATAACAATTTATTTGTTTATTGAACATACTACTTACAAGAAGGTGCGGACTCCATATCCTAAAACAAAAACTAAGCTGGTATTATGATTAATTTTAAAGAGAAATAAGAGTTAAATAGCAGTTCCTGTAGAACGTTTAGATTTACGATGCCAATGATTTGTGGGTTGGTCGGTCCTTGATATATCCAAGTACAAGGTTTACATTAGTTTATCTTATTGCATTATTTGGATCTTATTGTGTGACAAGTCATCTTTACAATAAACAATAAAGTGAATAAATCACACAAATATATAACAGTTATGACAATGTAAAAAGCAGCAGTGCAATTATTTTTGTCAGTTGGGACTCGAGGTTATTTGAAAGTCCGGGATGTTCCAGTTAAAGCCATGCCACTAGTTTATAATTTTTTTTAGTGATTAATTTTTACGCCTAAGCAAGAGTATATGTGAAAAATCTGTTTGCCAGTTTGGTTCAAAATCGTTTTCTCCACGTTGGCTGACTTTTTAATGTCAGTAAACACTATGGTTTTAGCTCTGTAATTAACAAAATTTTGGTTAATTGAATTTTTGAGACAAAACCGCATAATTAGAGACCGGAAAAATTTGCGGTATCACTGACTTGTAGACTAGCCTCCAAGAATATCTGGACACTCAAGCAGACACAAGCTTCTCATTGGCTGCTAGTTGACAGGGTGATACCACAGTGTTGGGCCTGCAATAAGTCAGTTCTTTATAACAGGTTCAGCAGCCTGCAGGAAGAGTGAAATAAACCAAAGACCAACTACGAAAGTGACACGAACATACAGTTGTTTGCAATCAAGCTTGTGACCAGAAGAAAGAGCAGAATTGCAGATGTGCCCGTAAGGCGTTGAAACAAACTGGGGCAAATATATTTTCGCGAAAAGAACAGTGTCCCTAGCGATAATGCACTACATAGCCCGGCCGACGTCACTCTTAACGCTCCATCAGTTTTGTGTCTCACGTACACCAACGCATCCTATCTGGATAAGAACCTTTAAGGTGAGACATCAGTCGCCATATTGGATTATATTATTTATCGTTAATTCTAGTTACCTTGCGCTACAGCACAAGCATAGCTGTTGAACTTTTAACGTATATCTAGGCCACAATCAGTTCAGAAAATTAAGAGTGTGAAACAAATTGTATGACTGATTACGGCCTAAATATACGTTAAAAGTTCGAATGTTATGCTTCTACTGAAGCACAAGGTGAATAGAATTAACGCTATAATCGCACATTTTGCTCGTTTGTTCTCAGAATTTAAAACAGCAACAAATAAAATAATCCGATATAGCGACTGATGCCCCACCTTAACTAAGCGTTCAGTTGAGGAATGCCAGGTTGTGGAGTGGATTTTCGTGGTGTGACAGAGCAGAGCATGGTGATAGGAAGCTGACTCCAGAGTACAGAAGCAACTGCGGAACAACCGGCCAGGGGACGAGGACAGGCTTTCTCCGACCATGGCTTGTTTGCATGTCGCTCGTCGAGGTGCGTTTCTCCCTACTTTCTCGCCCCGTCATCTCTCCGCCACCTCGTCCTTCTCCCACATCACACTCCGACACCACAACTACATCGCTTCGAGCCGCTAGATTAGCCAACAACTCCACGAGCGTTTCTGTTACGATGTTACTTGCTACAGACTGAAACAATTCATGGGTAGAGCCACTCTTTTGTGGATAAAGTGAGCACTAAAAATTTAACCTTTGAAAAAATCACCTGTCGTTACTGCATATAATTCAACATTAACTAACTATAGTTCCCATTCTGCTTGTATGGTTGGCAGCGAAATTACGCAATATAGTTCCCTGTATTTTCCCATTTAAATACAGCAATACATAACCAGTACCAACCGAAATCTGCATAACTGTATTTTATGTAATTAATTAACTTTTTGTTATTAAATTGTAGCGATTCATACTGACTGCACAATTTATCATAACACGCGCAATCATCAAATGATGTGTCCGGAGAGGTTAGACACGTCCCTTCGTTAGCCGTTACGCGCGGAAAGATACGAACTGGCTGAAAATAGAACGTTAGCAGGGCTTTGTTGAGTGGCAACTGTAATCTGAACCACCTATACCAGCACCTCACGTGCACATCTGCAGCTCTGCTTCGTTGTTATTGGCAGCTTGTCTTTGTTCGGACACTTCTCTCATTTGACTGCACCAATCAGAATGAGATAATTGTGTATTCATACTGCAGTGATTCCCCAGTGGATCCCCAAGACAAGTGAAAGTTACACATCCAATCACTGACAACGTAGCAGAACTGCATATGTGCACGCGTGGCATTCCAACTGAATGGTGCAACATTTTTTAAAACAGAAAATCGTGTCTCTATTCATGGGGTTTACTGACCTGAGGCGTTTACGAAAACGTAGTAGGTATAATATACGTGGTAGTGTTGGTCACGTGATTGGATCTACTCAGTCGTTGTATGTTTAACGGAATTTTTACGTGTTTACATAAATTCGAAGGGTAGCATTCTGGCTTTCTATTAAAAAAAATGCTGTGAAATCTGCAGAAGCGGTATATTTCAGTCGCTGATCTGGCAGACTCGGAATTATAAGACCAGATTATAACAGCTCAGATTATCCTTTTGTACTGTTACAATATACATATATGACATTACAATTGCGTACTAGAAATGTATACTGTACAAAAATACATTTAACCCCCAAAAACATTCATAGTAATAAGGGACTGCAAACTTATTCTCTGTCTCATAACCGCTTCTTTTTGAATTGATAGAGAATTAACGATTAGCAAATAAATAAAAAATGTTAACAATTTATGTGTTTAGAAGACGCAATAATTAACAATAAAGCTGGATTCACAACCACCACTTAGCGTACGCACGTACGTACGTGTACAAGTAGAAACACCTATTGCACATGCTAGCATTCACATCCTCGCGTAGCGTACGTACGTACGTAGTAGAGTTGATCAACTTTCTACTTCGTATGTACGTACGCAAGCGGTGCTTGTGAATCCAGCATGTGCACACGTAAGACTCAGTTACATATTAATTTATGTTGAGAAATACTTTATCTAGGGATCATAAATTATTTAATTCGCTTTTTTCATATAAAAATTAATTACGATCATCTGATACCGCCATTTTGTAATGAATTAAAAAATATCCACGCATGTCTAGATAAAATGTTGTTGTGAATCCTATCTGTAATACTTAACGTACAGTGACATCGTCCGGCGCGATTACCACGTACGAAGATCCGAGGACTGACTCCGCCGGAGATCGAGTGGTCCGACCACTCCCAGTAAATTGTCTGTGTTGTCTTAATATTTTTTGTGTATGTGGTATTTATTAGAATTTTTTCTGTTTATCTAACAGTACTTATCTTGACTAGTTTTCCTTGTTTGTTGATCAAAAATGTTGCGGAGTCTTTGGCGAAAATTGTGTGGTCCCAGAGATAACACAATATCTCCGATCTACCATGAACGGACTCGAACGCAAGGAATGTCGTACAAGAGTGGGTTATATTTAAGAACGAGGTCAGTGCAGGTGTTGTGTGAGAGCGGAGTGGGGCGAGGCCACATCTGACCAGGTCCATGTGTGGGTGTGGGCGGGACACACGGCTTCCTAAACACCGGCGACCAATTCCGACCCTCAGGCGCCAGATAATCGAGCACCACTTCCGGACATTCAAGAGTGAAATAAATTACTTTATATATCCCAACAAGATAATATCCGTTCTGTAGACGTTACTAGTGACAACATTAGGGTAAACCTATATTACTTCGTGATACTAAGGCATCGAACGTCAGTAACATAAATATGTTAAACACAGTGGCGGCTCGAGGGTTGTTGGCATATAGGGCACAAGATACCGATAACTGTACACTCCTGTGGACGCGCCCCGTTTACCAGTGCCTATGAAATATGTACTGGGAGCCTTTTCTCGAGTTGCTGATGGTACATTTAGGACACGGAGAAACGTTTTTTTTTTTCAATTTAAAAAGAAAATAATTAAATACCCTAGAGACCAAAGATATTAAAAGGGTGAAGATGGAGCATATCACCAGGAGTGTAACCAAACAAACGCCTGACGTGGCTGTAAACAATATGGCCGACTAATTAAAAAAGTTAGGTAATGTTAATTAGGAGGCGTGTAAACAGGTCTAAAATATAGATTTTTCAACCTAAAACCTCAATTAAAGAGCGTAATACATTCATTTACATTAAAAATAACAGTCTGATGTGTACTTTTGAAGTTAAATAAGTTTGGCAGCTGACTAATTTGGTGGCTACCTCTTCCCTCTCTTGACTTAATTCCCCTCGCCTTCATTCCGACCTTGTGCTACCCCCGTGCTAGATACGAATACCGGACAGCTCTATGCTAATATTAAGAGTAAGCTTGTGAAAAATAACCTAGCGGTAAGTGGTGAAACTAACACATATTTTAATTTTATTTTTGAATAATTATTGTATTTTATTATTTTAACGAGCTTTATTTAATTTTTACGTATTAGTCATACTGCTATTTTTTATTTTATCCATGCAACGAAAATACGTTCTCCATAAAGAAATTGTTCCCAGAATTTTTATGTTGGCAGCATACATCTTATATCAATTAAATGTAGGGTGCTGTTCTCTGGTGGTTTGACGTGATAACAGTGTATTTGAAAGAATGTAAAGTCGAATGATAAAACAATCTCAACATGTATAATCTCCCGTATATATTGTCTCTGGCATGTCCCAAAAACGCAGTGAAATATAGTCATGATGTTTATCTACTAAACAAACCAGATCTCGTACTAATGTAAACATTATTAAATCATTTAAATTTTTTGGTGTGATCCCACCTTGATGTTTGATACTCAGTTTTGGGAACATTGTGCTCGCCAAACAATTTTAAATGGTGCGAGATGTCACTGTACTGTCTACAAAACTAACACTATATCGTCCAAATTATGAAGTCATACGACGTTTTCTGTACTTGAATGTCTGGGCTCTGGTTACCACACTTGTTATCGAACTATCTCGTACAAAATAATCGATATATTTCCTGGAGAACTTTGAGTCAGTTACAATCTTCAACTCTCATATACTGAGGCTGTGCAGATGCACACGTAACGCGTTCGAACAAACTGGTGTGAACATATTTTCGTGAACATTTCTGGTCTCTACCAATAGCGATGGAGCTGTGTTGTTCCTACAGTACGATACTAATAATAGTAGTAGTAATAACAATATAACATCTGTATTAACAGTTTTATGATGTTAAGATACTGTGCCTTTTCATACACAAACAACAAATTATAACATTAATTGATTTTTGTTAGGACTTTAAAATTTACTGCTTTTAACAGGTGACAAATTTAATGTTTTTAATGAATGGCTTTCTAAAATTAAAATTAATTAAAATGTTTTAAAAGCTGAACTCAAAATACTTTACTACAAAATTACCAAATGAAAAAATATATATCCATAACAGAACATATGTTAAATAATAATCGTTAGTTTAAAATCATATTCAGTCTAGCCTATTAATTATTGACTAAGTCACATCGTGCAAAGTTATCTCAGTTAAGATGGACTACGGGGAGGACAGCGTTGTAACGTGTATTTTGATGCACTAACGGTGACTTTGTGGACGGTATGCGGGTTTTATTGGGATACTCCCGTTTACCACACATTTCGCGTTCCGTCGTTTATCCATTGCATTGCCTTAACTCAGGTAGTAGCTGACACTTTTGGTCTCCTACACAGTTAAAACATAATGTGGTAAATTTCCTTAACATGAAATGGAAGTAATTAACGTACAAGTGACGTGAGAATTTTACTATACACTAGATATTGTATAATTCCCATACGAGGTTGGCATTTCCTCTATACATGATGCTTTTTCATGAAATTTAATGTGGTAGGTAGCATAAATACGCGGGGAATTTCTTCGCCGTATGCACATTATTTAACTTCTATATGTACATGTGGTACAGGTCCAAACAATTTCTTACTGACAGTTTTTGGGTGTGACACCCAGAGATGATGGTATATCGCGAAAATGTTTTGTGCCAACATACCCTTGAAAATACTGTGGTTTCTTGCGAGATGTATGATTGGGCGATATACGTCTGACACAACGTAGTTGTCTGCAGACCAATAATAGGCTTAAAATATTTCAACAACGGGATTCTTATTGGCTCAGTCAAATAGGGTAACAGCTCCACGTACAAACAGTCATATTTTCATAAGCTAAACGTATGTTGAAACCCAGCAAACAGTCAAGTTTTCCCGCGGTAAAACATCATCTCTAACTATCATTTCCAGTGATACTACCTCCTCGGGTATCCATCATATACTATATTTATTTATTTTTCGCGGCGTAGGCTTGCTCCAGTACTTGGAGTAAGCCACAGATAGTCAGACATGCTAACAGAAGTTTGGAGGGCCAGGAAGTGGACGCTGGACGAGAACTGGCCGGGGTCAGGTTTACCTCGAACTTTACTCGCTCTGAGTGAAGGTTTCCGTCCAGGTGAGGTCATACTTCCCGCTCGCCACAGCTGTGCATTGTGCCAGTCCCCTCCTCCCCTCCTGAGGAACCACTGTTTTGTCTTTGTGAAAAGAATGTTGCACGATATTGTTTTATTGCCTTACGTGCACATCTGCAGCTCTGCATCATGGTTATCGGCTGCGCGTCTTTGGTCAGCGACGTCACTCATTTGTTTCTGCCAACAAGAGGAACGTTATTATGATACCACTCGTCTGTGATCATTAGTCTTTGGAGTGGCATCTGCTGTACATTTCAAAGGTAATCGTGTGAAGCCGATCATTTTCGAACATTTTCGAACTGCGCATGCGCAGGACGTTATTTTTCATGAGTCGCCATATTTTGGGTGGCAAAACAATAGCAGAAAGCAATGTAATTATGTAAATTTTGTACAATAATTCGCGCAAATTCTCTATTTGAATCGTACACAACAGTTTACAATTGCTTCAGAAATATATATATATATATATATATATATATATATATATATATATAAAACCCGAATTAGCTCTCGCTGTGTGTATGTACTTTGTAAACTTGATGTATTTAAATAAAAGTTTCTTACCTGTACAAAGATAATCTTCCGCAACGTGCGAATCTGTTTGTAATGCCAAGAGCTGCACAAACTATCACCATAATGTGTAGTTAACAAAAAACTAAAACATTTTCATTCAGTTCAATGCTATGTTTACATGTTTTTGCCACCACTAGCTCTATCCTTGTCTTTAAATGTCGTCTGTTGGGTGGCTTCAAATTTGCTCAAAGGCTTCCACTCCATAGACTAATACCTCCATGCCTGTGATTTGCCAGGAGCACGGTTGTAGAAGAACAGGTCTGGACACTCGCCTGGAAACTTGACGCCCTTGTTGTTTGGCTGTAGTTCACTAAGTTCACGACAATGCTATAGGTTTTTGGCGCTGCTGTTACGGCGGTCGGCTCAAACTCCGCCCACTTCCTCCGCACTAGGAGAAACAATTTATCAAAACGTATTTTTTATCAATACTTTCTTCGCTCACAAATTTAAGAAAAGGCTCCATCAATCTTTATTTACTTTATAAATTTAACAATGGAAAAAAAAGTAGACGGAGTTTGAGTCCGACCGCCCGGAAAACAGCACCAAAAAGTACAACATTCTCGGTAACTTGACGAACTACAGCCAAACAACAAGGGGGTCAAGCAAAATACATTGGTAGATAGGCGATTGTCCAGACCTGTTATTCTACGACCGTGGCCAGGAGAACCCTAAGACAAGTGAAAGTTCAAACAATTTCGCCACAAACTCTTTGGTTCTAGTAAGTGGCACGAAGCGGCCAGACGTATTGTAATAATTTATGCGATGTGTAAATGTTACTTATTATTTCCTGCAATATAAAAAAAAATTCAGCAACCCTCTAAGTGTTAAGACTAGAGGCGAAAATTTCATAAATTCGTTAACAGGAAAATTAAGATTCCTAACTCTTACTAACTCTTATGCATGTGAATTACTTTCATTTACCGCGGCCGTTGAAGAACAGGTCTGGCCACTCGCCTTTCTACCAAAGTATTTTGCTTGACTTCTATGTTGTTTGGCTGCAGTTCACCAAGTTACCGAGAGTTGTGACCGTCTTTGGCGCTGCAATCAGACCAGTCGGGTTCAAACTCCGTCCCCTTTTTCCAGTGTTTACATTTTAAAGTAATTAAATATTGCTAGAGCCATGTTTTAGGTTTGGGAGCGAAGGAAGTATTTCATAAATTGGTAAAAAAATAAGTTTTGACAATTTATCTTTAAAATCTAAACACTGAAAAAAGTGGAAGGGAAGTGGGCAGATTTTGAGCCTGACCGCCCTGATTGCAGAGCCAAAGACGCACAACACTCTCGGTAACTTGGTGAACTGCAGCCAAACAACAAGTGGGTCAAGTTTCCAGGTGAGTGTCCAGACCTGTTCTTCTACGGCCGTGCTATTTAGTAAACTTGTCCATGTTATTCTTCCTTGTAAGACGCACTGCAGACTAACCATGGCAGTAGCAGCCGGTTTTTTAAAATATACTACGAGCAATCTTTGCGTAAAAAACTAACAACAGTGTACAACAGTTCCCACATAGTTCACTACGAAATTTCTATACCTTCACAAATAATTCTTAGAAATTTTTTTCTGAAAATTCCAATTAAAATTGAATGAATATCAACTTGTAAAATTACAAGCCAAACAATGTTTATTTGCAACAAACGTATGTACTTGCGTACCCAATATCTTGTAAAATGATTGAAGTGTCAGTATGTTTTTGAAACATTTTTAACTACTTGAAGTTGATCTGCGTCCTCCTTCCTTCTTATCTGACTGAAAAAATGTTTCCATAATATTATAAGGCAAAACTTGCGATAACAAACAATTTTTTTAGAGTCTGAACTGGCACAGTATAGAACTAGAAACCTTTGGAATGGGTGACAGACTGACTTAGAAAAAAAGTTGTGCGTTAGTGACATTTTTGTTTCTGGACTGGACAACGGTTTGTTCGACCCCCTTTCAGAAGTCTGATCTAATAAGAAATAAATACGTGACCGCCAGATAGTGTGCAGCCAAGTGGAAAGAGAAACTGCGTCCTCACTGCGGCAGAAGCCAGTAAACGAATGTCACTGTCTCCTGTGTACAGACCGCTGTGTAGTCTGTCTGCTGCACAAATATTGGAGTGAATGCAATTTCAATGAGTAAAACAAGGGTCAAATTTCAAGGTTTCTCGTCACTAAAAGCTCAATTATTTATAACTGTGGACATAGTGTTCGGTTTGTAGATATTACTTTTGACTACATTTTCCTCGCATAAAATATTTTTAACAATCATTGTTTTTGCATGACAGCATTTCAAATATGATTTACATATCAACGGAAACGTAGTCATTTCCTGAAATGAAATTATTCACACCAAAATTACATGCAATCGATCACTTCAAGTTCTCTGTCAAACCCACGACAATTTTCAGTATTTCAAACAATTGCCGTATTTAAAGAAATATTTTTGTCTTACCAATACTGGCTAGTACCAGATCATAACATTAAAAATTTACCTTTTAGTAGAGATTAAAATTAATAAATTCTTCAAGAAAGAGCCAATAGAAACATCCTGTGGCATACAAGAAGGTTACGTTTGAATTGGAGGGTCCGCGGTGGCCGAGTGGTCAGACCATTCGCCTCCCACCAAGGTGATACGGGTTCGATTCCCGGCGGGGTCTGTCCCCGGATTTTCGCATGTGAGGATGGTGCCGGACGATGCCGTTGGTCGGCGGGTCTTCTCGGGGTTCTCCCGTTTCCCCCGCTCTCTCATTCCGGCGCTGCTCCATACTCACCAGCGCTGAAGACCTCGATGTTAAGCGCTGACCAAAATATATATATCACTCATTCACGTCTGAATTGGTTCTCGTGCCTGGCTGTACACAGATAGTTGTGTTTGTTCTGCAACATTTCGTAGATAAAAAACAACTACACTCGGGCGAACATATCAAGTGGTTAATGAATAAGGTGGTTTTTAATTCTCATATGTTTGAGGGCACTTAATCAAAGAAAGAACTAAATTCTGAGAATCTGAGGAAGTAGGAACATGTATATTTTTCGGATTCATTTCGTACTGATCATACACATAACTATTTTAATCCATCAGCACAACTGCTGGAAAATTTAAATTGTAAGTCCTTACTAATTTTCCAAACAAAGGTAGAAACGGAAACTCACTGGAGCTGATGCTGAAGTACTCTGTGGACCTTGGTATCTACGCTGCAAATAACTGAGCAAGAGAACTTTCATGACACAAGTATAATAAATGCTTGAAGAATATTTGGACCAGAAGAACAGTGGCATTATAGAGAGACTAACCGAAACGGCTTTCTTGCAACTGTCGATAGAGATCTAAACTTCCGCCTTGAAGGCTACTAAACTTGCACTGTTCTTAAAGTTGTAAGTGAGGACACAAAATCAAGAAATCACTCTCTTAATCTAAATTCCTCCAGTGAAAGTACAATTACCCCTTCAATGATCCAGTTACAACTGTTTCCAGCGAGTTGAGAACCCAGATCGTTAGCGAATCCAATTGGCGCCAGGATAGATTATATTGTCCTCCACGTACAAGAGAGCAACATTGGCCACTTTCATGGCGTGTGGACTTTGTGAACCGAAGGGTGTTATAAACTGTGTAGCCAGATGATACTGACTAAAAAAAATATTACCTACAGCAAAATAGAGGACGATTATGACTTTCTCCACTGAACAATTTATATTTTTCTTAGATTATTCATTAGGGAGCCAACAAATCATAAAATCATTTTTATACAAGCCAGCATATGAACACCAACACATTTATGCAATCATTGCAGTTGGGTTGTAGTAAGTCGCGCCGTAGAGACATTCAAAACGATAAAAAAAAATACCTTAAAGAGCATGTATGAAACTGGCTACTCAATGGAACAGCAGCCAATGTACAGCAAGCTGATGCTCGAGAATGTATAGTGCAGTGAATTTTCAGCCTGCAGGTCCTTGAACTTACGAAATTTCCTTGTCTTTAATCACATATTAGACATTTTAATATTTTGCGTTCTTTTTTAGACATCCATGCTTAGATAACCTGCGTTTTTTAGTTGTATTTTACCAACAGGATCAGTTGTACGTAGTAGTTGACGAAACACACCCAAGAGGACGACGAGCCAATAGTAAACCTCCTGAACTGGAAAGGCGGAGCTCCACGTGGTTTGGTAATGTGGTAGTGATTGGCTTCCGGCTTTCGTACCATTTGGATTCCATGCCTTATCAGCACATCTACAACGCTGCTTTATGATCAGTGATTGGATGTTTTAATTCTCATTTATCTTGGGTTCTACTGGCAAATGACAGCCGTATGGTGTGGTACAACAACAATATTCTGATTGGTGCAGTCGAATGAGAAAATTTTCTGAACAAAGACACGTTGCCATTAATCATGAAGCAGAGCTGCCGTTGTGCGCTAGCTATGATGAGGGCCACGATTTTTTCATGTAAAGAATTTTGCCTCAGTTTGTTGCAATGCCTTACGTGCAGTCGTGCTTCGTAGACGGTGATTGGATGTTGTAACTCTGAGGTGTCTTGAGGTTCTAACCACTAATCATAGACGTGTGGTGTTTTAGTAACGATATTCTTATTGGCACAGTCGAATGAGAAACGTCACTTCACAAAGACACGCTGCCAATAACAATGACACATAGCTATACGTATAAAAATTCCCTGACATTTTGGACGAAGAAGAAGAAACTTTAGAAACGGAACAATTTAAGTGGCCTACCCAGGTTGTCGAATGTTGTGCCGAACCTCGGTCGATAGACGTTTATTTGAAAACTTCTCCAAGTCATGTCTGCTTACGAACATCATCCTCCAAGAAAACTGGGGTAAAATTCTTTTCGCGAAAAGTTTGTGGTGCAACGGGGCTACACGTATCTTTGATACGACTTCGGGAAATGTCTCGCTACGCAGGAATACACCGAGTCAATTGGACAATGGTTATTCGTGTACAGCACCGACAAAGAATTTTATACCCGTACAAAACGTACAAACAACGTGGTTAAATTTGTCTGCAGTGATTCACAGATAGATGACCGACGACTCATACTGAGGTTGTGTTTGATTTTAGTACAATGATAGAGACATGAACTTTTCGCGAAAAGAATTTTGCCCCACTTTGTTCCAGTACCTTATGTGCATGTTTGCAGTTCTGCTTCATAGATATTGGCAGCGTGCCTTTGAACTGTGACGTTTCTCATTTGACTGTACCAATCACAATAAGGTTACTGTAACACCACACGTCTGTGATTTGCGTGTAAAACACCACGACACACGAATGTCAAAACATCCAATCTCTGACCGTGAAGCAAGTCTGCAGATGTGCACACAAGTCACTGACACAAAGTGAGGCAAATTTCTTTTCGCGAAAAGTTCATGTCTCTAACAATGAGTTCTTGATTACTCGCTCTTGCACGCTAAGCCCTTGTACACTTCATAAAGAAGTAAACATTTTGTTAATTCGGATCTAGGATTCGAGAAGGGTGAGTGATGCGTGCCCTTAGCTGAATCGGGAAAATTCTAGGGTGCGTAGGTGCCCTTGCTGTGAATTCCAACAGCAGCACGTGTGACGTCGTGTGAGCGATGCACTTTTCAACGGCTTGATGCGTGGTAATGGCTTTTAGATAGCCTAATCGAACAGACTTAACGAACCCCTGTCACGTGTTGCATACTGGACCGGCGCCGTGTTGCTGGACCTTTAGCGTCGTGACGTCACTAGAGTCACAGGAATGTGTCCTTGCCCGACATGGTCGCGGCCGACAAGCTATACCGACTACAGACCCGACACTCCCGCCACGTGAACCGGGTCGCGTCCCGTCATGCGCACCGTGCTACGCCGAGGCCATTCCGCTAACCTCCGTCTGGCGCATCAGTGCGCACCGTACAGTTCCTGATTGAAATAGAGGGGCCTGTTCTAGTAAGGAGTAGTTTCCGAGGGGAATACTAACTCCAGTGCGCTTAGAGGCCGTGAGCTCGTTGGCTTTACTGTAGCTGACATGTTTACCCTAGCTTTGCATTTGTCCAACTATCTGCCAGGAAATAAACTCAATGTTAATGCCATGATCTATCATTTATTTCAAACAATTGCAAATAACGTAAATATTTTTTAACCAAATGCTTTGAAAAAATTTGAGACTGTGTAGAGTCATACATTACATCATTTTACTGGAGCGTTTTTTTAAAAATAATGTACCGTTTGCTAGAAAACACACTTTGCTTCATTTTGGCTTATTTTGACAACACAATAGTGCTATTTTAGGGGGCAAAAATCTAAAAATCCGTATGGTGTATTACAACAGAAATATTCAGATACAAACGATGATATATAAGAGTTAAAACTGCTGGAATGAATTTTTGATATATGTATTACTTTGCGTTAAAAATATTTTCGAAACCACAGCAGAACTAAAGAGCGAAGTCTTAATACCAATTAATTTAATACTGTTAAATACAGTTATTTTAAAAGTTGTTGTTAACCAAATATAGACACAATCTTAGTTGTTTCATTGCCTTGCGGGCACATCTGCAGTTCATGCAAGTTTGTGTTTTGAGGGTAGAAGACCTCCAAGATGCTGACAGTTACGAATAACCAATCATTGAACACGAAACAGAGCTGTAGGTGTGCACGCTAAAAGCTCGAAGAACACTGATGTTAAAATATTTTACCATAAACCGGCGTCCCTAATGAGTGTTTAAAATATCGTTGTTATTTTCTCCTAACGGGATGGGGGAAAAATGTGTTAACTCGTACCATAATTATGGTACCTCTGACGATACTTCGCTCTAGAGAACTGGCTGTCCTTCCAGGTGTTTCCGGAATATGAAACCACTCCGGGTACAGATTCCTGCCTCTCTCTCCTCTCTCCGTCTCTCTCCTCTCTCTGTCTCTCTTCAGAAGCTAACAGTAGTGGCCTCCAGTGTCGCTCCCAGAAGGCCAAGAGTAAAGTGGAAGGCTGCTCACATGTAAACAGACACTTGTTGCTACCGTTTTGGCGTTAACTTCGAGTGTCATTTTACTATCTCGTGGATTTCTTTGACGTTCAACACCACAGTATCTAATTAGAATAGCGTGATATTTTACAAGATTTTGTGGTATACTTAACACTTTGCTTTACTCTATTTGTAGTTTTTTAGTTACGTGATATTTTAGTACCATTGTTATAGTTTCTTAGCAACATCAGTAATAGTTTTTAAAATATACTTAGGTTTTAATATCGGCGTACCTATCTGTGGTGACAATGTTCAAATTATCTTATCAGTGTTTGATATTCATGAATGCTGAAATCATAAAAAATTCTATTTATTACGTTTATTTTAAATTTAGAATGTGGTACGCTGTAAAATTTTTTACTATAAACGCAAACAAGGTAGGACCAGATTCGGTAGATACCAAAAACCTTCACGAAAATACAGTTGTACCAGCTGATTGTTGTTGGCCAGTGAAGCCAATTTGATGGCGTGTGCGTCTGAGTTTGCTGTACTACCGGCTATTTCCCTTCTGTGTACCTAAACATTCTGAGGCATTGAGCAGCTAGCATCATCCTAGACCAGGTAGGATAATGGTTCGGTAGGGAACCAACGTGTTAACTAGAAGTTTCTTGTGCCAGTTGGTTTCAGTGCCGTACGTGAACATGTGTCACTGCGAGTCGCCAAGAACAGACATGTGAGTTGGGCGCCCATTGGCATCTCCCGTGTCCTGACGGATGACATGAAAGAAAGGCCGTACAACGGAGATGCGAAGGAATGCGAAGGACATGAGGAACGAATATACCCCTAGAAAACCCGCCAATGACAACGTTCTCAAGAAACCTGACTCCAATCCCGCCGGGAATCGAATTAAGGAATCCTTCGTGAGAGCTTGGGGCCAAATATCGTACTAGGACAATACGGGAAAGTACAACGTTTTAGCATTGTTGGAGCGGGAGACGTTTTATCAACGGCGTGAACGGGAAACACTAGAAAAATTGGCATTCTTATGTCTCTATTTTGTATGGTGTTCATACATATACGAACTAAATTTCTCTTAGGCTAATAACATTAAAATGTGTTTATAAATATTTTAAATTTTAGTTTATTAAAATAATAACTAAAAAGCCATAATTCTATTCTAAAATCATGACTACATTTCAGTTTACAAATAACAGAATATACAGCTAAAACTACCCATAGAGCAATATGCTGCTGTAGAAGAAACAGCGCTCATATCGGCGTGAGTTGTAATTAAATAACACGTCTCCTGTTTTTCTTAAAACTTTCCTATATTGTCCTTGTACAATATTTGCTAGTGCTCTAGTCACTGCGACCTCAGCCATCATGCTCTTCACATAGTTGCCATTCAGACGCAAACAGGTTTAATTTGTTCAGCCATTGCAGCAAGCAGTTGTTTACGTGCCTGAGTAGGTTGTCCTTGACTCTTGTCACGCTGCAACACGCTCCGACTGCTCCAGGGCATGTATAATAAACAATACCTGTAGATGGTGATTTATCGCGAAAACTTCCAATGCCCGTGTAATATTATTCAAGAAATGCTTTCGGTTTTACGAATATATAAAGCCACCAGTGGCGGCTCCTAAATTGTCGCCAGGTAGGGCACAAGTTGCAGAGATCTCTATAGTGTTGAGCGATAGTTGACTCTACAGCCACTGACACGCTGGTATGTAGGTGCCACTTATTACTGACTGTTCACAACACAATAAGTAGCCAGTACATATCTCATGGTCATTGGTATACGACTGCGCGTTCACACGAGTTTAAAGTTCTCGATAACTTGTGCCCTCTCTGCCAACAACCCTCGAGTCGCCACTGCTACAACCAATGATTTTTGGTGACGATAATTTTGCACCAACTGTTCTTTCAAAGACTTACTGAGCACATCTGCGTTTCTGCTTCATGGTTATTGTTTTCAACTCTCAGCGTCTCGGGCCTCTGCCCGCAAGTCACAGACACAGAATATTTAGAAATACAGAAGTGAAATAGCAGGTAGGACAGCGAACTCAGCCAAACACGCCAGCAAAATGGCTTCCCTGGCCAGCAACATGTCGGAAACACCTACCACCAATCAGCGTGAGGCAACTGCCCTGTTAGCCGGCAGCCAGGACAATAGGAACCAAACATATACTCGGGGCTGGTATCAACAACATCGGGCAACCAATAAGAGGCTAAGTTCGCCTGTATCAAATAAACCGCCACGTTATTTCACGTCTGTATTACTATTTAGTCTGCGAGATGGTATTGTTGAAACTTATCTTGCCCAAAATGTTTACGCTAACAACCGGCGTCGCATTGGCCCAATCAAATGACAAACCTCTTCTTGCAGACACGTGGCCACTAACAAGAACTGGGATGAACATCAAACGTAAATGCACGTAAATATACGTAAATAGAGCATCGGTTGAGTATTGTTACTGTATAAGTATGGTATCATCTGTACACATTTGACTTTATCCTAAAAAAAAGTGTAAGAACGCTTCCTGTCGTCTATTAGGAAAACAAAATTAACAAACATACCTCCTTAGCACTCCTTTATGTAGACGTGGTAATTTTACAACCATTTTTACAGTGTACCGGCACGCCTGTTAGTTGTCAAATATTACGTTAGCTTCGGTCTAGAATGATTCAGCAATTCTATTGTCGCGAGATTATATCGGTCTAAGATGTTTTTTTTTATCGGCTTGTCGACCGGAACATTCTACAATTCGTTCAAGGAGAATTTAGATTACAAACTACTGCACACGTAGTTAGCTTTGGTGGTTGAGTCAGTGATTATGAAAATAGGCCTGGATAACCTGCATGAGAACGCTCACTGTCTCTCACGCGACCTCTTCGGATATACAAACTGTAGTATAGTTGCCAGTGAACAAGTAGCTGTGGATAGTGTGTAGAGTCCGCCGGCATTACTTCGTACGTGCATTTTCTGGACTGTAGTTATTAGCAAATACCTTATATTACAACACAGGACACATCTATGTTTTAGCATGACGAATAATGGAAATCATCCACCTAGTGACAAATGTTTGTTCTCTGTGGAACTTCGTATGCTATTTTTATCACGGCCATAGAAAGACAGGTCTGGACACTTGGGGTTGAAAATTGACCCCGTTATGACTGATTGGTGCCACTGGCACTCTGGTGTTGTTTTAACATTGTGTAAATGGATCTACAAGGAGCAAGTACGTGTCGGGACTTCTAGGAGGTGTGGTAGTACGATCATTATATTGCAATGTTAAAACAACACTTCATTGTTATTGGCTCTTTCAGTCATAACGGGGTCAACTCAATAGCAGTGTTAGATAGGCGAGTGTCCAGACCTGTCATTATAAGACCGTAATTTTTATGAATATAAAATATGTATACATTGCAAAGAGATGTAAAACGAAGTTTTATAAAAGGACAATCTCAAAAATTTTTTTCTCTAGGACAGTCAACAATTTTTTTTTTTTTTTCAATTATCAGATAGTGTGTCCGGTATTGTTATGTAAGGGATTTGTTACTGGCAGGGACACATTATTCTGGTGAAAATATTCTAGCTCCAATTAGTTTCAATTCCTTATGAGTACATCTGTAGCTCTGCTAGGTGGTTATTGGCAGGGTTTATTTATGCAGAAGCTCCGCTTATTTGATTGTACCAATAGCAAGGTTACTTGCAACACCACACGTCTGCGAACACCAAGACGCTAGAGTTGAACACATCCAACTACTGACCACAAAGGTAACAAGTTAGTGCAGAAATATTTTCGCAAAAATCAGGTGTCCCTAATTATTTTCCAAGTCACGTCAAATATGTACTAATTGATAAAGTACAAAAGAATCAAGAAGTCGCACGGATGGCGTGTCTTTTAATTGTTCTATAAGTTACTTTGCTCACTTTCTTTTCCACAGACTGAAAGTTGTAGGCATTGTTTGATACTGAAAGTCTTCTAAACATTGCCGTATACTTGTGGCAGAATAATTCTACCGGTGTTGTACGTGTTGAATTCGGGCAGCTCAGGGCTGCACATGAAACCTAGTCGAGAGCAACCCGGATTCGACCGCTGTTCGCTATTCAGAAGTCAAGGTCGCACTTCTTAAGGCGCCCACCCACAAGGATATATCTACAGCGCCCGAGGCACGAGATCAAAGACAGCGATAATGTTTATACACAATCACGCGCTCCACACGAATGGTCGCCTCAACGAAAAATACATCCACGTGTTTTGTTATCTGGCATTCGTGCTGCGTATAATGGAAATTTCCCGTGTAATCACGTGAGAAGACAGTCATGAAGTCACCTTTTATTTTCTCTGGATCTAGGAGACTGGCGGAGAAAATGTCGCAAACCAACTTCACGACAGACTAAACATAAAACATGCGACTTAAACAAATGAATGGCTAGCGTGTTGAGTGTATAATTACAAGCTGGACCGATCGCTAACGAAGTGAAATATTTGATTTCATTTTAGAACCAGATAGAATGAAAACTCTCATATATATTTATATTCCTGCCAATACAACTGCATTATAATCAATTAGTCACTACTTTTTAAATTCCGAACATACGAGTAAACGATCAACGAATCTGCTTTGTTCTGGTCTAGCTTGAAGCTGTTTGCTCTCTGGTACAGCAGCCAATGGGCAGACAGCTAATGCTTAAGCACGCACGGTGCCGGATATGTAATTGAACTCGCTATGTAGTGTAAATAAAATTTCACAATCATTTTGTTAGCACATTTGTATGATGACTACAATAAATGTAGGGTCCCAAACATTGATGTTTCTTTTCAGGCACAAACTAAAATTAAAACGACTTTAAGTTCGTGTCACTTTCACAATTATTTCTCAACTTATTTGGCACATCCTGGACGGCGCTGACCCAATAATAAAGAGGCATTTGAATGCAGGTCCAATCATGTGATACTACTGGGTTAGCGAGCAGCCATTAGCAGCTGTTGTCTGGTCGAGTACACAGACATTAGGTAAATTTTTCCTGTTTGTAGTTATAACTAGGGCTAGGAACATTTCGCGAGTTGAACAACCAACATGCTAGAATCCATTATCCTGTGTATACCGAAGCCCTACTATTTGTCCATTACCTGCTACTCATTCAGACAACAGACAATGAACGCATAGACAGGGCTTGAGTATGTATAGGACGTTGGATTCTAGCATGCAGGTAATTGAACTTGCGAATTTAGTTCTAGTTATAACGTAAACAAACCTTAAATCTAACCTTAACTTACATAACCATAAAGGCCATGTCATAACGAAGTTTAATCTGCCCCGCAGTGCCGTGCCTTGCTGGCCAGTGCTGTGCCACCGAATCCAGGCCAACTTTTAACTTTTTTTTGGGAACGACAGGCGGCAAGGTGATTGCTATTGGTTGACAGATGTACGTCACAAAACGTGAGCCAATGCCATGACAGCGTGCGGGGAAAAAATGCAAACAAACAAAAATAAGCGACTATTCTGCCACCTATTGTGTACAGAATAATCTGTACCCCAGTAGCAGACACCAGCACTCATTGTGGCATACATATAGTAGAAAACCGACACGTCACCATAACTACAACGCGAGCAGCTAGACACCAGCAAATAAAAGTTTTCATTGTGGCAGGGGCTTAATACTAACGAAATAAAATTTACAATTACCTACTCACTGCTGTTAAAAACATGACAGCTGATAACTGGGTGTGTTTGTGCAACGTTCCAAATGCAGCTGCTTTCATAATCGTGTGTTATCAATTATCCACTATTATTTGAGAAATAAACGTTTCAGATGAATAATTCGTATTTAACTCACGTTTTCAGGCACACACCAAATCAGAAGTGGGGCTGTCTAAGTCTGACTGACGCGAGCATGCGGGTCAGGCTTTCTCTTGTCACAACGACTGTATCCGTGTGAACGGACTGCTATTTAGAAATACGGAGGGACAAGATATGACCAACAAACTGCTTGCGGTTACACCGGACAGTATAAAAAAACACGCCTATTAATTAGGCCACATGCACGATTTTATTTACGCATCGCGTATAATTGGGCAGGTTCAGGAGTAGTTTAGGCCGCAAATTAAACAAGGGCAAAATGCACGAAGCATTCAGTACTTGGTCTTTCTTACAAAGCTGTAGTTTTGGTTTTTAGTCAGTCCAGCACTAAAAAATTAAAATTAAAGCAAGTGTGTAGTGTCAGAGACTTGAAAATTTCGCGGTATATTTTCGGCCGAAGTTGTAATTCAGACTCATGTCGCACTTAAGCTCTGTACATGACTTATTTAACACTTGCTAGAAAGTCATGAACCAATAAGATATAACTACAGACGTCATAAATAGGTATCTCTGTGTTTCGCGGGTTCAACGCCCAGCAGGCTGGACTGCACAGTACTATATACACTGTGTCCTCAGCTACTTGTATATTGTCTGCTGCTACAGTGACGGTTTACATGCAGACTTTCCGTTGGTTCAGGACGAGGGACATAAACAATTAGTAGGGCCACGATTTTGTCGCGAAAAGATTTTTGCCCCACTTTGTTTCAGTGTCTCTCGTGCACATCGGCAGCTCTGCTCCATAATTATTGGCAGCGTGTCTATGTTCAGACACTTTTCTCATTTGACTGCACCAATCAGAATAAGATTATTGTGACTCCTTACGTCTGTAATTTGCCAAGGCCAGTGAGAGTAAAATTATCCAACTACGGGCGATGTAACAGACCTGTAGACGTGCACATGACGCATCGAAACCAAATGTTGCAAAAATATTTTCACCATAAAATCGTGGCTCTAACAATTAGCCAATCACGAGATGTTCACATTAACACAAATGTGAAATTTAACGTCTTTTAAGTGATAAACGGGTAAATTCAAAGAAAAAAATAATTGGTGTCGAATAGTTTGAATACTGTAGCATGTTGCATGGGCGGACGAAAATTACCAGACACATAACAAGGGATGGTACACGAATAAAAAAAAGGTTCAATTTTGGCAGACCAGAATTCTCATTGGCCCAGTCTAAATCGTAACACATTTAATCGCCAGGAACGCCCTCTCTTGCCATAAACAGAGATAGAAAATTTTTTTTAAAGAAGTTGATGATTTTCATACTAAACTCCCCTGTATTGTGTACACTCGAACGTAATATTTCTGTCCATTGCCTGGT
The DNA here is from genome assembly GCA_003012365.1 of Medauroidea extradentata. Classification (NCBI taxonomy): domain Eukaryota; kingdom Metazoa; phylum Arthropoda; class Insecta; order Phasmatodea; family Phasmatidae; genus Medauroidea; species Medauroidea extradentata. Next base: position 47,649 of record PNEQ01119898.1, read on the forward strand.
TCAACCACAGATACACGCTCAGTTGGGAAACCTGAATTTTCACGAAGAAATTTCAGTGCCTTCTGTCTACTTTTGTAGTTCTGCTTCGTGGTTATAGGCAGCGTTTCTTAGAGCAAAGGCGTCGCTTATTTGACTGTGACAATAAGAGCACAGATCTGATATTTAGGAATACAGAAGTGAAATAGCTGGTCAGTTACACACGCCAGCAACATGGCTTCCCTGGCCAGCAACATGGCGGAAACGCCTACCGCCAATCAGCGTAAGGCGGCTGCCCTGCTATACTGTATCCAATCCAAGATTGCAGGAGAAATAAACACAGTCACAGGTGAGCTCTCGATCACTGGTTGGCTGGTTAGTTAACAGTGTCGTTGCGCCAGGAAATATGTCCTACACTAAATTGCCGTGTTTTAGTTCAGGATAGGTAATTTTATCGTTCAGTTGCGTTTTTTAATCCTCTGTAATATAATATCATTCTGTGCGCATGAAATACTATATGTGCATGGAATGGATTAACTACGACTTACGCGACGACGCCAACGTCCGTCGTGATTCCATTTCCTCCACAGCGAGGCGCGATTCCGTATATATAGACACTTGTCGCCAGTCGATAGCTCGCGGAACACGCGGAGCTGGTGCGACGGTTTGTTGCACAGCCAATGTCGTTCAAGCGCGCGAACAGGCGGAGTGACACAAGCTGCAATCTTGGAATGGATAGAGTATACCAGCCAGCCTGGCCAATAGAAACCTGCAGTAACATGCAGGAGGCAAACAGACACGGGGCTGGTATCAACAACCTCGGGGAGCGGTGGAGTTCTCCGGGATCTAATGAGCTGCCGTGTCATTTCGCGTCTGTATTACTGTTTAGCCTGTGATGTTAATACGACTGTTGAGACACCACACCACACGATGTACAGTTATTGGATAGAACTCCAAGTCGTGTGGAAATTAAAACATCCAATCACTGACCATGAAGCACAGGTGCAGATGTACAGATAAAGCATTGAAACAATATAGTTCAAAACTCATGTCCCTACCTGCAGCGGGTAGAATGCAATAAAATCATTGTTTGCTTGCAGGATTGTTATTGATTAAAAGTTTTCCAGGGAGTGTACAATGAGCTGGGATCTAAACGGTATTTTAGAAGATTTTTCTAAAGACTCATTCTGGGCTTTAGTTTGTTCTGAAACGGTACATACCGTCAAGTGGGGTGACTTTGTGACAGCAGGGGTGACGTTGTACCACTCATAATATTTTATTTTTATATTATTTGAGTGAAAATAGGTACTTCTAATTGAGTATTATAAACTATATACTTGAACCATCCATTACTATTTTTAATTTATCTACTAAAACAACCACAAAATAAACACTGGAAGTGGCATAAAGTGACCCACTTGACGGTAGCTATTTACTTGTGATGAATTGGGCTCCTGAATTTTAGCGAAAAGATTTTGCATCAACTTGTTTCATTGACTTACAAGCACATCTGCAGATCAGCTTCGTACTCACTGATAGGATGTTTTAACTCTCACGTGACTTAGAGTTCTACCAGCAACATCACAGTCGTGTACAGTCTTAGTTACCTTATCCCGATTGGCACAGTAAGATCAGAGACGTTTCAGCACAAACACTCGCTGCCAATCAACACAAAGTAGAGCTGCAGATGCGTGTCTATGCACGGATCCCTGTTTTTCGCGAAAATTATTTAGCCCCAGTTCGTTTCAGTTTCTTACGTTCACATTTGCAAACCTGCTTCATGGTTATTGGAATAGACATTATGTGAAGACCAGTATCTCATTTGACTGAGCCAATTACAATAGCGTTCCTGCAACACCACACGTGTATGATATGCCGGTAGAATCTCAAGACTCGTGACAGTTAAAATATCCAATCACTGACCACGAAGAGAACTGCAGTTGTGCATGCAAGGCAGATACAAAGTGGGGCAATCTTTTCACGCAAAACAAGGGTCCCTAACATCTATGGCACTGAAACAGGCAGGTGAATAAATACGTTCACGTAAACTAGGTGTCCATAGTGAGAATGAGTAAGAAATAGCTTCACGACTCAAATCTGCCAAATTGTTGCATGCTCACAGATTCATTAGTAGAAACAAGAATAATTCGTGGGTTCACTGACATGTAGGCTAGTCTCCAAGAATATATATGTACTCAAGTAGACATCAGCTGCTCATTGGTTGCTCGCTGACACAGTGGTACCACATGATTGGACATGTATTTAGTTGTTTCTTTGTTATTGGCTTAGCGTCCTCCTGGAGTTGTCAATTAAGTCAAGAATCAATTACTAAAATGAAATGAGCTGACATTTGTTTCAAATCTAGCTTGTGCCCAAAATAAAACGCGAATTTTTCAGCTCCCTATTTATTAGTATTCCGTGTCTGTGTCAGAAAATTTCCTTGCAACAGCCGGCTGTGCGTGAGTGGGCCAACAAGTATTATGCTAGTCTTGCATTGTGTGTCCCGTGATTCGCCTGTAAACATGCGCCGTGCCATCAATAAATCATACTCCCCCGCATGTGTCTAGGGAGACAGATGGTTGGAGATGGAGAGTCGTGAGCGTATGCTCAGAGTGGTCGATACGTAAATAGCACAATAGGCCATTATTTGCGTAATGTTGCATGCGATGTTCAGATGTTTACGTGGGCGAGCTCTCATACAGAAATGTGCTTTATATAGACGAAGTCATTGCTCGGCGCCTGACAATCTCGCGTTTTCTTTGAAGGCACTAGCCGCCAATGTAAGATCGTGTCACGTTCGCAATTGTCCTTTCACTTACTTGACAACGCCTGGAAGTTGCTGAACCAATGATAACAATATAGCTAAACATATCACTGTGTAAGCGATCAGCCAATGGGCAGCTGTTATCTGCTTGAGTGCTCAGATAATCTACGAGACTAACGTAGATGCTATTGAACCTACGAATTTTTCAGGTCTCTAGCCGTTACTGGATCCAATGATTTTTGGTGAAAATAATTCAGCAGGGGTCCATAGTGATTTATGGGAAACAACGTTTCCCTACTTACTATTTAGCAGTCCTATACGTCGGTATAGTAGCCTATGTTTAGTAATGACGTTTTACAGTGTAACCATACAACAAGGTCGTTGTTTCACTTCTAGCAAAGTGAGTATTCTGTGCGACGACGGCATGAGGTAAACGCAGTGGGCTCAGCGGTGGCTCAGCTGGACTAGACAGACGCCGCGCACAGAACATTTAAGAATACAGAAGTGAAATAGCCGGTAGGACAGCAAACTCAGTCAAACGCGTCAGAAATGGCTTCGCTGGCCAACAACATTCTGGAAACACCGCCAGTCCCTATATATTGTTCGGAAACTCTCAAATCTCCGTAGGTGACAAAATATTTACATGCTATTAACATGGTTCCACTACAGCTGATGAATACTGACAGGCAGTTAGTGACTTCAGAGCGCGTCAGCAGTAATGGAACGTGGCGATAATGCCCCGTCACCCTGCTGACTCTCTCCCTGGAACTCCCCGGGGGTGTAGAGTGTAGAGACAGGATGTTTCAGCCTTGCACAGGCACAGTTAGTTACCGCAGATTCACGTCTATGCACGCGCACCTGTGTCAATACGCTGCTAGTTCGGGATAAAAGTGTATGTGTTCGAGGAGGCTTGACTTCCGCTGTGCCAACCCGCGCAATAAAACTTTCTCCACAGGTAAATCATCAAACGAGCTGTAAAGTTATGAACATTAACAATTACCGTTTTCATTTGTGCTCAAGCATGATTTAGAACAAATGTAAGTTCGTGCCACATTCGCAATTGGCCGGTGACTTATTTGAAGCGAAGAGATTTGGGTCAGCACTCAACATCAAAGTCTTCAGCGCTGCTGAGGTGTGACATGAAATGCGTATGGAGCAGCACCGGAATGAAGACAACGGGGAAAACGGGAGATCACCAGAAATCCCGCTGACCAGCGGAATCGTCCGGCGCGATTCGTACATGCGAAAACCCGGAGATCGATCCCGCCGGGAATCAAACACGGATCGGCTTGGTGGGAGGCGAGCGCTCTAGCCACTGTGCCATCCGCAGCACCGGGAATAATTTGAAATGATCTAGAGACTGCAGATATATTAATAAAGAAGCCACTGAATGCAAGCCTAATCACGTAACTTATATGGACACCTGATTTCCACGAAAATATTTTGTCCCAGTTTGTTTCAGTGCCTTACGTGCACATCTACAATTCTCCTACATGGTTATTGGCAGCGTATTTATGTGAAGAGCCGTATCTCCTTTGACTGAGCCAATTACAATAACGTTCCTGCAACACCACACGTCTGTGGTTTGCCGACACAATCCCAAGGCTCGTGACAAGTTTTCTAGGCCCGAAGGTCTCGCGGTCCCTCCCTTCTCCTGCACTAGAACTGCTATTCTTGCGAACAGACTAGTGCACCGCACTTGATCTTGATTACCGCTAGAAGTTACATGTGTGACTGGTTGTTGGTTGGGTTTTGTCACTCAGCGGTTAGGTTTTCGTCGAAAAACTTGCCCTCCTCCCCTTTATTGGGTGCAATCTACCATCCTGGTGGTCTTACCCGATTACACCAATGAAAGGTTCATTGGACTATACTGTACATGGGGGTGGGAGGTCACGCCCAAGGCTCGTGACAGTTATGATATCCAATCGCTGACAACGAAGCAGATCTGCAGATGTTCACGTAAGGCACGGAAACAAAGTGGGGCAAAATTATTTTCGCGAAAAACAGAGGTCTCTTAGTTATAACAATAAATAGTATCAACTCATACAGAGGTGATATGTTGTGAGCGAAGAGCACAGACGGAGTGAAAACGTGATGGGAAAGGAAGATCACCGCCCGACAACAGTATCGTCCTGCATGATTCTGAGGGGAAAATATCGGGGTGGATCTAGTTAAGATTCGAACCAGCATCTCTCTGCTGGAGTAGAGTTTAAACCAGTGGCGACACGTAGGTTGTTGGCAGGTAAGGCACAAGTTGCAGAGAACTGTATATGGTTGTGCGCTAGTTGACGCTGTAATAACTGACAAGCTGGTATGTAGGTGCCACTTATTACTGACTGCTCACAACACAATAAGTAGCCAGTATATATTTAATTATAATTGATATACGGCGACACGTTCACACGAGTGTACAGTTCTCTGCAACTTGTACCCTCCCTGTCAACAACCCTCGAACCGCCACTGGTTTAAACATACGTGTGTGTGCGAATATATGATGATCTATTATTGTTAGCACCTCTTCAGACTTTTATTTTTTTTTTAATTTACACAGCTTAAATTTTAATTTTTTATTCAGAGAATCGTTATTTACAGTAGATTTTTTCTGGTAGCATTATTCCTAGTGTCTCTACTTAACTGACAAATCACAACTACGCTAGACTGGTTTGTAAACAACTGTATCACAACGCAAAATTAACATACCTATCCGGACTCGTCTTGTGAAGAATGTAGTCGCAGTTCCAAGTGTTGTCCGGTATCGGAAATGGAAGAAACTTGTAACCGTTTTGATATTCGAGACCAGTGCTGGTGACAAGGCAGGTTAAACGGTGCATTTAGTCACCGGGTAGAAGACAGCCCCACGATCCTATACTTTCACGTATTGTATTGGTAAGTGCCGTCAGAAAAAAGGCCCATCAAATCCTACGTGTTCCAGGCCCTGAAATTTCAGTCATCGACAACTTTCATGACGTCCAAATTTCTGCATTGTATGCATTTGTACCGGCATTTTTCTGTATAATCAATTTCTTTTATCGTGAAGATGTTCATTGCTTCTTACTTTTGTATTTGATAACTGTTGTAGCACGTCGCGTTGAATATTCTCTACGTGGATTTGTTAGACTTATTAATTAAAAAAACTCACTTCATACTATGTATTAAAAAATATGGTATAAACACGTTCCAAGGCTTTTATTTTCAGACTGTTGTATCTGAAAATTCATCAACTTGATACGTAAAACAGTACGTGAGAGGCATTCGTTTGACATTAAGCCACACTTTCAATAAATCAAAATATAGACACACCGTTTGAAGTAAATAAGTCTACAATGGAACCACTGCACTAATTCATTGTTTCGTACGTCAAGGCAATATTATTTTAGGCACACATTAAAGTATCGGTAAGGAAAATAATTTTGCCTAAGTTTGTTTCAGTGGCTTACGTGTACATCTGCAGTTTTGTTTCATGGTTATTGGCAGCGTGTCTATATGTGAAGAGCCGTATCTCATTTGACTGAGTTAATTAAAATAACGTTCAAGCAAAATCATACGTCTGTGATTTGCCGATAGAATACCAAGGCTCGTGACAGTTAATCACTGACCACGAAGCAGAATTGCAGATGTGCACGTAAGGCAACGAAACAAAGTGAGGCAAAATTATTTTCTCGAAAAAAAAAAAAAAAAAAAAAAAAAAAAAAAAAAAAAAAAAAAAAAAAAAAAAAAAAAAAAAAAAAAAAAAAAAAAAAAAAAAAAAAAAAAAACAGGGGTCTCTGTTATCTATTTCATTTCTTTGAGTGGGCAAAGAAAACATCACTCAACGATGGCTCTAAAGAATGTTGCATTTTCACACGCCAATCTGTCCGTATTACGCTATGTCATGGTAATCACACAGCTTGCTCGATGCTCGATTGTTTGGGAGCACTGTCAGTAATTATATAAGACTGTTAACAACAATAATATACAGTTACGCGTATTTCAACGTACACAAGAAACCACTGGTTGAAAAACAAGCATTACTTCACCGTACGAAACAAGTCCTGACGCAGCAATTTTCATAATCATTATCGTTCCTCTTTTTCTTACAGCGCCTTCTCAGCTTTAAGTCATCCTTCATCCATCATTCGAAATATCCCCATTACTGTCCATTCGTAAAATTAAATTACTTCTCTAACACATAATTACCTTCCAAACAATGACCCATTCAATTTATCATTCCTATTCATGATTTCACCAACTTTCTACAGCACTTCTCTTTCGCATCTTTTTTCTTACACACTACCTCTCTTGTTACACACACACACACACCTACACATACACGCGCACGAACACACACACACCAACACACACGCAAACCTTCAATACCTCTGGTTTTATTACTGGCGATACATACATCAAGTTGAAGTTAATAGAAGTGAAAATTTCAGTACATTAACGATATGTTTTGGTTAAAGTTAATAGCAAGAGCAGAATCGCCTTAGAACGGTCAGGTTTTCTCAAAGCAGTTAGAATGTAAAATACCATGAAACGCACTGCACTAAAACTCCTCAGCTGTCGCATTGTTGGATTGTTTAAATTTTAGATTTTTTGAACTTCTGAGAAGAAAAATTTGAAATTTGCTACTATAACGTAAATTATATTTACCTTGCGCCACAGTATAAGCACAGACTAAATACTAACGCAGACGTGAAATGATGTGGTGGCTTATTTGATATAAGCGAACTTCGCCGTTTATTGGCTGCCCGAGGTTTGTTGATACCAACCCCGTGTATGTTTGGCTCCTGTATGTTACTGCAGGTTTCCTATTGGCCTGGCTGCTGACTAGCAGGGCAGCCACCTTACGCTGATTGGTCGTAGGCTTATCCGCCATGTTGCTGGCCAGTGAAGCCATTTTGCTGGCGTGTGTGACTGAGTTCGCTGTCCTACCAGCTATTTCACTTCTGTATTCCTAGATATTCTGTGTTTTAAGCATAGCGGTTGAACTTTAAACTTACCTTGAGGCTTCAATCAGTCGAACAATTTTTTTATATTCTTAATTTGCTGCAGTGATTGCAACTTAGATATACGTAATAAGTTCAGCCGCCATGTTTGTACTATATATAGCACAAGGTAAATATAATTGTCGTTATAATAACAAATATCTCATTTTCTTCTCTGAATTCCATAAAAGAGAAAATTAAAATAGTCAACTATGACGACTTATGCTGAGCCTTAAGGCGCGGTTACAGGTCGCAATATAAAAATAAAAGTAAATAGTTAGGAAGACGAAATTTTCGAAATTTTTGCGAAAAGAATTTTGTCACAACTTGTTTCAGTACTTTATGTGCACATATGCATCTCTGTTTCATATTATTGGTCAAGTCTCTCTTTTGACCGCGCCAATCACAATAAGGTTATTGAAACACCACACGTCTGTGATTTGCAGATATAATAAACTCAAGTCACACAAAAGTTAAAACACCCAATCACTGACCATGAAACAAAACTGCAGATGTGCTCGCAAGGCTCTGAAACGAACAGGGCCAAGATTCATTTCGCGAAGTTGTGGCCATATTTATAGTGCTTAAAAATAGTGATATTTGTTTTTTAAAAAAATGCAAATGGCGTACGGAGGAGAAACATCGACCAAATAAATGATTTTTTATTTTTAAAGAGTATTGATTTATTACTTTGCAAAATTTTTACAGTACTCGTGATATTTTTTGCATAATTTTAAATTTATACAGAATAGAAAAACTTCCCGGATGCTTCTTCAAAAGGAAATTTTAAACAACTTCGAAGAAAATATATGGTTTCTTAAACGAAAATACAAAGTGACACAAAGATACGAACAAAATCATTTTTAATAAAAGTAAACACATTAAGCTACAGAATGACACCGTTATTACGTCACATAAAAATTATTATTAAAAAAAAAAAAACAGGCACTATTCTCAAAGATATGTAAAAATTAGGTACATTCAGGAATTATTTTTAATACAAACAATTTATACACGAAATGACAAAGGTGTTATTATGTAAATACAATTCAAACGATACGAATGAAACAATTAAATTGTTTGAATTGGGTAAGTAGCGAAAATAGTCTAATCGCTACAGCGACACTTCCTTGGATGTACTATAAAAACGAAAAATATTGTTTATTTTGAGAAATTCCTGTTAATGTAATGTGTAAGAGTTGTAAAGTGTTTGGTGCAACAGTAAAATTACGACTTATTTTGGTGCAAAGCACCCTTAATGGAAGTACTTTAGTTCAGGAAGGTGCTAGATTAAACACTCGATAGTGATAAAGTTTCTGGCAAAAGAATCACTGAATTTGAATACTATTTTTATTGGGAATGAACGAAACTTACTTATATCAGTGTTCGTATATTCCAGGTTTTACAATTGCGTGTATATGAATCATGTAACATCTTAATTGCGTTCAGCAAGAAATGATCAATTTGTTTCATGTGTCATGTGGTGTCTTATAAACCTTGCTCTGATTGGCACAGTTAAACCTCTGAACAAGGAAGTGCTGCCAATAACCACGATTCACGTAAGGCTTTAAAACATGTAAGTGCAAAATATTTTCACCGAATAAGGGTTTCCTACTCGTAACCTCTAAGCACAAAGCAATCAGTTAGCTTCATTCTTACGTAAAGAAAATGATTTATATGTTACAGAAAACTTACAGGAATACAGAAGTTAAACGGGCGATAGGATGGCGAAGTCAGTCACACACGCCAGCAACATGGCGGAAACGCCTACCGCCAATCAGCGTAAGGCAACTGCCCTACTAGTCAGCAGCCAGGCCAATAGGAAACCTGCAACAACATACAGGAACCAAACATACACGGGGCTGGTATCAACAACCTCGGGTAGCCGATAAGCGGCAAAGTTCGCCCGTATCAAATGAGCCGCCACGTCATTTCACCTCTGTATTACTATTTAGTCTGTGCCTATGCGCTGACCAAAATCAGTTCATTCACTGATAATCAAGATATGTCAGCATCACGGGTATAACATGCACAGAAGCGCACATCTCACGAGTGGCATACACCCAACAACAAATATAACTAGTTACGCAACATGCTTCTGAACATACGACTTCCTGCTGGGATAAGCGGACATCGTAAATTATCTGACGTCGCCGTTATATAAACTGGTCTGCAAACACCAGTAGCATGCGGAGCTGAAGTTGTTAAGTTTGCTGGTTAGTGATAAAACAGAGTTTAAGCGCGCCATGCCTTGTCGCGTCGCAGATACACTTCCATATACTTCTCTGCGTCATTCTCAAACCGGTTACTCGATCATCTATGGTCGTCCACTGAGGCGTGACAAGATAATGTCACCCAGTCATAGGCTATAAGTGGAAGGACACTAGCTTGGAATATGTCAAGCTGAAACAAAAGTTGGTAATGTCTCACGGATTATTGTGCAGTGTATAAGTACAATACCCGCCATACGGTAAGTTGATTCTTTTAGAAACGAACTGTTGAAAAAAAAAATACTAGGAATACTTCTGTTGTTACCATGCAACTATTTAAGCAAATTAATAAGCAGTACCGCGAGATAAATAAATAATTTTAATTTTTTTTACTGTCACGCGTCCGTATGAAAATTATTTGTAATACTTATTTTAAAAGTGAGATAAACACGTCTGTTATACGACAGCTGGGCGATTGTTGGGATGACATTGATGTCGTATAAATAGTTGTTGTGTATTTTATGAACATTGGCTAAGATATTGAAAATTGTTTAATGGAATGTGTACATAACATGCTCATTTTCAGGAAATGAAAAAAAAAATTACATTTAGCATATATTACAATATTTTAAAAGTGACATAGTTAGTGGCAGCGGATGAACAAAGTACGTCGGCTCGCAGTGCAGCCGTCAGCCTGGCAATGTTATTGTTGACGTTTGGCGGAAGGATACATAGTTGGTGTGGAAACATATCCAAGCTAGAAGCAGGGCTTCCAGAGAGTGTCAAGTTACTGTACGGCGGGTATAGTATTTACTACTAAACACCTATCGAGCGAGGTACGCGTTGAACCATAGCATAGCCACCTTTAGTAGAAGGCCGCGGCCATAAATCTGGCAACACTGCCGAGGAGGGTCATTTTAACACTTTTCAACCTCTCCAACGACAATGGCTTTCCTTGATTCGTCGGCGTGTAGACAAAATAACGAATCAGGAACAGCAATTGCCCTTGGAGAGCTAAAAAAAAAGTGTTAAAATTACCCTTGTTGACAGTGTTGCCAGATTTATGGCCGCGGCCTTCTGCTAAAGATGGCTATGACCATAGCCATCTTTAGTAGGAGGCCGCGACCTTAGATCTGGCAACCCGGGCAGGAAGCAGGGGCGTCGTAAACGGAGGTGACGGAGGGGACACGTCCCCCCCTAAAAATTTCGTAGTTTTTAAGATTTTTTAAGATTAAGATTTCCTTCAGTTGTATACTAAATATTTTGATGCGCAGAAACTCTTTAAATAGCAGCATTTTTCACCTTAAAATATAAAATTTCTCGGTGGAGGACTCCTACACACCCCTTTATTACGTAGGTTATATGTACACTTTCTCTACCAGTGACGGTTCCCCCCCCCCCCCAAAAAAAAATCAAATGCTTACGACGCCGATGCAGGAAGGGTCATTTTAACACTTCTTTTGTCTCACCAATGGCAGTGATTCCATTTGATTCGCCGGTATGTAGAGCATAATAACGAATCAGGTACAGCCATTGACTTTGGAGAGCTTAAAGAAGTGTTCAAATGACCCTTCCTGCCAGGGTTGCCAGATCTAAGGTCGCGGCCTTCTACTAAAGATGGCTATGGCTGGACTCACATTCGGGAGGAACCGAGCTCGCTTCCCGGCTGTGGTCATCCTGGTTTCGGTTTCCATGGTTTGCTGAAATTACTTCAAGCGAATGATGTGATGGGTCCTTAAAATAGCCATGGCCGCCTCCTCTCCCAGCCCATGTCATTGTACCAAGTCACCGTCTCTAATGACCTTGCTATTGACGAGATCTAAAGCCCACTTACATCCACAGTGTACGTCACATTAGGTCGGGAAACATGGGAAACATTTAGGGCCATGAACTTTTCGAGGAAATAATTTTGCCCCAGTATGTTTCAGTGTTTATTGCAAGCACAGCTTCATTTCTTCTTCGTGGTCAGTGATTCGATGTTTTTACCATGAATCATCTTGGTCTTCTACCAGCAAATCACAGACGTGCGGTGTTCCGTTAACCTTACTGTGATTAGCAAAGCCAAATGAGATACGTCGCTTGGTAAGTTTACTCAGTCTCGTAGTTATGTCTCCTCGATCAACAGGTTACGTCTAGAGAACGTGGAATTTAATGAATTCATTTGACGAGATGGTAGATTTAAGGCATTTGTTGATGTAAATCTCTTTGGGGACTGGATGATATTTACGGACCTAGTCCTGAACAAATAGCATAGCTGCAGGGAAACAAACCCTCATTGACTTCTGCCATAACCATCTTCAGTAGAAGGCAGCGGCCTTAGATCTGGCAACCCTGCCAGGAAGGGTCATTTTAACACTTCTTTTGTCTCGCCAACAGCTGTGGCTTCCCTTGATTAGCCAATATGTAGAGCAAAATAACGAATCAGGCACAACCATTGCCTTTGGAGAACTAAAAGAAGTGTTAACATGACCCTTCCTGGCAGGGTTGCCAGATCTAAGGCCGTGGCCTTCTACTAAAGACGGTAATGCTTCTGAGCTAACTTGTCAGATATACAACTTCCTACTCAATTTAGTATCAGCCAATCAACAATTAGCTGAGGATTTTGTAGCCCAACCTACTGATCTTTGAACCTGTGAAATTTCAGGGTTTCTTGCGACATCTGAAAGTTGTAAGCATTTTAAGGTCCCGTGAATTATTGGACTATTGAAAACCCCAATCAGGTTTCTGCTTGAACTCTTCAAGCTGAAATTTTGTTCTACCCACGCTAACTTCGTGGTCGGAGTTAAGTGGAGTTATCAGTGTAATATTATACTTACCCTTTCAGTCTGCTCTTGCTGATAATGTGTCACTTCTGCCTGTTTTATCTCTTACTGCTTCCAGACGTGAAACTAAATTCCTAAAGGGCGTGGGCCCGAGTTTCTTAGCATTTAACGACAATTATTACTTAAAACGTAAATGGGAGCCGATATCGTAAAATCGCTTCGTAACTTTGTTACGACTGATTTAAATTTCATACTCTAATTTTGTCGAGTCAGAAGACTGCAAAATAGTTGCTAATAAGTTAATTAACGAAATTTCCTTTTAATTGATAAATCAGCTCCACTCATCATACAATTTGTCTCGAAAAATTACATTGCATAGTAAAACCAATTTGCAAAAACGTTACGAAGCAATTTTACGATATCGACTCTCGTATGCATTTTAAAAAATAATTCTCTCGTAAGCCGAGAAACTCGGGCCCAAGCCCTTAAGAAATATCCTTGTAATTAAAGATGCAATACAATTCTTACATTAGCAGAGAACGAAAAAAATTCGCAGGTTTTCTGACCTGTAGACTAGTCTCCAAGAGTATGTGTGCACTCAAGAAGAACGTAGTTTGTCATTGGCTGCTCGTTGACACAGTGATACATAGAGATGATGGTTTATTGCGGGGAATCTTGACTTTTTGCTGGGTTTCATTGCTCGTTCAGCTTATCAAAAGATTACTAGTTTTCGCTTGCACATTGAGCTGTTACCTCATTTGACTGAGTCAATAAGTATCCCGCTATTGAAATATTTGTTGCCTGTTATTGATCTGTATACATCTGTGTTGTGCCAGACGTACATCAGCCAATCATATATGTTGCAAGAAATTACATAGCTTTCAAGATGTTGCACAAAATATTTTCGCGATATACCATCATCTCTCGATATACCACATGAATGGGCTTGAAGTTGTTTCTTCATTATTGACTAAGCGTCATAAAGGTCGTTTCAAATAAGCCGATGGCCATTTGGACGGTGTTATGTATCAATAGACTATGTGCGAATTTGTAGTTATGAGAAAAAATTAGTTAAAGATTTTCAGATTTGAAACAGTCGTACAAAAAGTATTTTTAAGTCTCATAGAGTCAATATTTTTAAGGGCTTGTTCCCGAGTTTTTTTTCAGACTGGTGCCAATAACTCAAATATTTTTTATGCAAAAGTTAAAAAAAACAATTGAGTCAATGTGCAATCACACGATGCACAATACTGTGGACGCGTTTTTTAAAAAATAATGTACCGTTCGCCAGCAAAAAAATAATTTCCTTAATTTTTGCTTATTTTCACGACGAAAAACGTGGTACTTTGGGTAATGAAATCTAAAAAACCGTTCAGTATAATTCTACAAAAAAATTCAGCTACAAGTTATAACTTATAAGTGTCTAAACTGTGCAGCGAAATTTTGATAAGTATTAGGTAGCAATAAAAAAATATTTTCGAAATCATTGCAAAACTAAGGAACAAGGCCTTAACCACAGGATGCATGAGCAAAATACAAATATTTTATACACAACTAATAAATGTCGCATATTACATTGATGCATAACACGGTCCACTAAAGAAAGTGACACGAAACTACAGTAGTTTGAAATTAAGCTCGAGCAAAAAAATGCAAACGCGAATTTTTCAGGTCGCAATACATCAGTCGCGGTCAAAGTATTAGTGAACGTAATACATGATCACACACATGGAGTGGAGAACTAAGCCGTGAAGAGTTGTAAATAACGTGTTACGTCTCAGCGGGTGTCACGGCACCCACATACTATTGTATGCTAAAGAGGGAGCGTGAAAGCAGACTAGGGCGACAGTCCCACGCAGGTTAAATGTCATATCTCCTTTATGCGCTGCACGCCCGGGTATCGTGAGTTCGTGCGGTAATGGGGAACACGACCTGCGAACCAACACTGCAATTGCTGGAAGATGTGAAGCAAATAGGGCGTTTACTGCCCGTCATGCTGAGGAAACTGCGTGTTTTCCCAGTAGAGACTTCGGCACTTTTACATTTTATCACTGGAGACACGGAAACTTAGTTACTTCATGTGAGACGTTTGATTTGAAACTCTAGTACACTCTAAATAAACACTATTAAAACACTTTCACTGCCACAAAAATAAGATTGTTGCAACAAAGAAAAAATCATGTGTCACTGCAAAGCAACTTTGCCGCAAAGAAAATTTCCGTTTAAGGTTATAGTAATAGTAACAAATCTGTAAGGTGAAGTCAGCTGTCGTATTTTCAACACAAGCTTAAATAGGAAAATTTTATTATCTATGCAGCATGCTACAGAGAAACTCATAAAAAAACGGTACCACCAATTATTTGTTATCTTTTCTACAAGCTAAATTCCCTCAAAGAAATATCTTACTGTCTTTGTAAATGAAACTGTTTTACTGTGCGCATGTGAGTTACTATAATAATTATGTCACTACTTGTTTAAACTTGTCCTTGCCGACTCTGAACCAGAATGAAAACACTCACTGACTCCCGTACTACTGTATCAATAGAGACTTGAAAAGAGGCGGAGCTTCAGTCAGGTGTGGGATACAATTCCAATCTCCATGGATACCGCAGCCGAACAT
This sequence comes from Medauroidea extradentata, assembly GCA_003012365.1. Lineage (NCBI taxonomy): Eukaryota > Metazoa > Arthropoda > Insecta > Phasmatodea > Phasmatidae > Medauroidea > Medauroidea extradentata. The sequence continues at coordinate 62,951 of PNEQ01119898.1, forward strand.
AACCTTCATTTAGCTGTTTGGCTTCACATGTCCCGGATGAGATGTACGTCAAGAAAATTGATTATTTGTTTGGAATTTGCTGTTTTTTCAGGTAAACATTAATAGTATGTATTTGCGTATCTTAACCATGAAATTGAAACTAATATATTTTACCCTTGCGTGCAAATCTATGAATGCGCAACAGTTTTGCTTTCTGCAATTGCCAACTCACAAATCTGCGTGTTTGTAAACAAGCTTTGTTTCCCACAGTACTTTTCCCTTGCGGTGACGTTTGGGGGCGTGTACTTCAAGTCGTCCATATAGACTGGAAAAGCTAGCGGGTTCTCTAACATGTAGGCTAGCCTCCATGTATATCTGTGTACTCAAGCAGACAACAGCTGTTCATTGGTTACTCGCTGACAGTGTGGTACCTCATGATTGGTCCTGCATTAATAAGAGCAAAAGAGGTTATAAACGGTGTCTTCCGAATCAATTTTCGTTTTGTAAGAAAATCATTCGAATTTGTATGTAAACTGAACACGTTTTTTTTTTAATTTTGTATTTATTTTTATAAATACACAAAAATGCAAGTACTCTGCTCAAGGTTACACAGCATCCTTCGACGAAGTACTGTACGACAGTCGAGTGGCTTGCCGTAGAGGCGATGGGACAAATTATGAATGAGAAAGACTCGACCTAAGTCCTCTCTGGTTTTATAACACTTGGTTGAACTAGATAATTGCAGGAAGGTGGGATCCTTAGTTTTACATGATGCAGAAGAAATATAAAGGACATAAGTATGGCCCGGTAGTTTTCGCGAAAAGCTTTCTGCAGCACTTTGTTTCAGTGTCTTACGTGCGCACCTGCCTCTCTGCTTTGCGGTCAGTGATTGGATGCCTTAACATATCACGTCTGGAGGTTAAATCCGCAAATCACAGACGTGTTGTGTCACAGTTATCCATGAACTGATTGGCACAGTCAAATGAATAATAACTCTGCACAAAAACACTCTGCCAATAATCATGAAGTTGAGCTGCAGGTGTACGCGTAAGACACTGAAATAAAGTGGGGCAAAAATCGTTTCGCGAAAATTATCGGGCCCTAGACACGAGCTTTAGAAGTCCCAAATAAATTGTGAATGGATTCTAAATTCTGTTGTAAGGCAAGCGTACTGCAGGTCTGCGACCAGCATCACAGACAGCCGAGTACGCGCGACGCCAACAGAATGGCTTAACATTCACTGGCAGCATGCCACTACATTCTGTGACCAATCAGTGCGTACGGTGTGTAACGTCAGAAACAAGGCCCGCCCTCTGAGCAGCCAAGCAGCCGATCAGACGAGAGAGCTTATCGGGCTTCAGTTCCACGTCGGTTTTGTTTACCAGCGCCCAACATTCTTCCACGGTCAGAGTTTAGATGAACATCTAACTAGAGCACGGAAGAGGAGAACGGTCTTTCTTAGGGAGTATACATACGACTAGAGATGGTGAAATTTCGCGAATTCAATGACCTGCATGTAAGAATAAAATATCCTATGCATACTGAAGCCCAGACCTCTTGTCCACCAGCTGCTACTCAGTGGAACAGCAGACAATGTACGAGTAGACAGGGCTTGAGTATACACAGGATATTTGATTGTAACATGCAAGTAATTGAATTCGCGAAATTTCATCATGTCTACTTAAGACCATCCATTTATCGCAAAAAGATGCCAGTACTATATATATATATATATATATATATATATATATATATATATATATACACATAAACATAACTACTTCAAGGTCACATTGTGACTGCAAAAAAACTGGAGCTAGTTTCATTTTATTTATTTATTTTCCGTAGACATCGAATGAAGTATTTTTGATGTGTGCTCTTGATATGTTTCTACCGTATAAGCTGTGCACTTAGATCAATTATTATTGCACAGTGCTGAGCACGTACATTTAGGAAAACCCATAAGGAAGTCAGTTGCTGTTGGAGAGCTATAATAACAGCTGAATTCACCCTTATTGGCTGGGTTGCCAAACTGAAGACCACGGCCTGCTATTAAAGGTGGCACGTAATTTTTCCGCGAAAAAATTGTGTCCCCATTGATGTAGTAAATTGCAGAATGAATAGAGCTAGTGATTTTAGGAGAGAAGAATTGTGAAGCTACTTGCTTCAATGGCTTAAGATGACACTTGTAGCTCTGCTTCTTGTTCAGTGAATGGATGTTTTTAACTCACAGCGTCTTGAGGTTCTACCCGCCAATCACAGACGTGTGGTGTCTCAGTAACCATGTTATGATTGGCACAGTTAAACAAGCGACACCTCTGCTCATAGACGGTCTGCCAATAACCATGAAGCAGAGTTGCAGATGTGCACGTAAGGCACTGAAACAAAGTGACGCAGAATTGTTTTCACCAAACATCACTCGCTCTAAGAATGAATATAGTAGTGCGGTGGCAGGAGACAGATACACATCTCAGAGTGCGGGGGTTGCAGAAACACACACGTATCGCCGGCCAACTCAGAGTCGCGCCAGGGAGATTATCCTAAGAGGCGGTTCCTTGGCCGGATTCCTGGCCTCCCTGCTGCGCCGCATGCCTGATGAGGCACGTTGCCTCACGTCCACAGCCGCTCCCGAGCCCAGATAACACACTCTGCCTTGAGCTGGGTTCACAACTGAAAACATAACAGTTAGCATAGAACATAGGTGTGTTCTTTGAATATTTTTGCGACGGAGGTGTATGACAAGCTGGAGTGTTTTGTTGGATGTGTGTCATTGCTAGAGAACGTTTCTGTTGCACATAACCCACAGTTAAGGCCTCGCTCTTTAGTTTGGCAGTAGTTTCGGAAATATTTTTTAAACGCAAATTAATAAATATATCAAAATTTCATTCTTACAGTTTTAAGACTTACATATCATCGTTTGTATCTGAATTACTCTGTCGCAATACACCAAACGGATATTTAGATTTTTGCCCGTGAAATATCACATATTTTGTGGTCAAAATAAGCCAAAATGATGAAAAATGTTTTTTTTGTAGCAAACGGTAGATTATTTTATGAAACGCTCTGCAAAATTGTCTATCGTATGACTGTAAACAGTGTCAAAATTTTTCAAAACATTTGGTTAAAAAATGTTCGAGTTATTTGCAATTGTTTGAAATAAATGGAAGACCGTGGCCTTAAATAAAACATGTCATCGAAGGTACCTACTGTTAACTACCGTTTGTGCTATATTCGTTGTTTTGTCTACAATTTCTGTCGCTGTGTTCATTTGTGTGGTCCTCGTATGTTCCTTGTCTGTTTGAGTATTCTTTTCGGCTTATTGGTTTCTGTCACATACCGACTAAATTCCTATTTCGAAATTAGTTGTTCGTTTGTTGACTTCAGAATTTTCTGTCCTTCTTGGTTTGTTTATAATTTTTTTGTTCCTAATTATTTATCGTGATTTGTCATTTTATTGTAGCTGTGGGTTTTCTACGATTCAGCAAAATTCGATAGATAAGGCGTATAACCAGCAAAACTCTTCACTTGGTATTACATAGATCGTTGGCACAAGAACTAAACTATATGTATTCTAAACGACTAATTGTTCGAAGCAAATGAGAACTGTGGTAAAGGATAACGTTGCATTTAAATTTCTTGTCTGGACACATAGAACAGCAGCCAATCAGGGCCATGGATTTTCTGAAAGTCCGCCGTATTGGTTGAACCTCAAAATATAAATGAGATGCAACAACGCAAGAATAATAACTTTTAAAGTAAATAACTGTGTTTAGATTTTGTAATGGTTGCTTTAAGTTATAAAGTTTATATGGCTGTTTCCATTTTAGGTGTCGTAACTATTACTATATACGATTCCACGATTGTTCAATCTATCATAGTCGTATTCTATACGACAACTTTATCAGATTTTGCGCAAAAGTTTCATTGTTTAAACGTTATATATAACAATTCCATTATGAATAAATTCGTACAAGATTTCTGGTGTTGTGTAGCACTCACTGTTATGTACAGACCTCAAAATTTTGCGTTTTCAGTTGGGCACTAGCTACATTTCAAGCAGCTCTAAATTCTTGTCCCTTCAGCAGTTCGGCTCTTGAGTTATTTGTAGAGCCAGTGATTTTTGGTGAAAAGAATTCTGCATCACTAGAGACATGCAATGTTCGCGTTATTTTCTGACAGCTGACTAGACTCCAAGTGACTATAGGTTCCCACTGGCCGATATTGTCGTGACTTGCCGTGGAGAATTCTTACACGGTGGAGAGGCCAATATCTGTAAAGACGTAATACACGTAAATGACAACACATAAAAGTTCGTGGCCAATTGAATCTTAGATTATGCTCTGTTATGTATATGAAAGTGAAGTTTAGTCTGCTACCAAATGATAACGCGAATTTTGCATGTCTCTATGCATCACCTATGCGCCAGTGTCTTACGTGCACATGGTTATTGGCAGAGTGTATTTGAGCAGAGATATCGCTCATTTAACTGGGCCAACTAGGACAATGTTGTTAAACTGTGTTTCTTGGCGGTATGTGATCGAAGGTGTCAAGTTTCTTGTACCTTTCACGCCAACCTCTAAGTTTACGAAAATCTGTAAACCGTGTCGTAAGTTGGTTGCTGAAATCTGCAACCTGCCCTTACCTGAAGAGATCCAAGAAGATAGAAACACGAGTACGTCATTCTTATCCTTGGACGGGCCTGACGGTTTAAGATAAGAATTGGGATTTCCAACTGCTATATTCCCACCGTAGCAGGTGGTGTATACCAGCTGGCATCTGTCATGTTCAAGAGTGCGTCTTTAGGACGTGTGTGCTCCGCACGATACACCACCCGCTACGGTGGGAATATAGCAATTGGAAATCCCAAGTCTTATCCTAAACCGTCAGGGCCGTCCAAGGATAAGAATGACGTACTCGTGTTTCGATCTTCTTGGATCTCTTCAGGTAAGGGCAGGTTGCAGATTTCAGCAACCACCTTACGACACGGTTTACAGATTTTCGTAAACTTAGAGGTTGGCGTGAAAGGTACACGAAACTTGACACCTTCCAGGACAATGTTCCAGCGACACTACACGTCCGTAATACGCGGGCATGACCCCGAGATGCCGTGAGTTAAAAACATCCGATCATTGAACAAGTAGCAAAGCTGCATGAGCTCACGTAAGACATGGAAGCAAGCTGGTGAAGAATTATTTTCACCACAAATCACAGTAAAACTACACATATGCACGCAAGATATTGTAAGAAGTTGGCGCAGAAATCTTTCTGCGAAAATTCACGGTCCCTACTAATCAGTAGAGCCTTGACTTTATGGCGAAAAAAATGTGCAACATTTGGTTTAATGCATTATGGGCACTTCTGGAGCTCTGATACATCGTCTGTGATTTCTGTAGGGCCCGGTAATTTTCGCGAAAAGATTTTTGCCCCACTTTACTTCAGTGTCTTACGTGTACCCCTGCAGCTCAACTTCATGATTATTGGCAGTGTTTTTGTGCAGAGTTATTATTCATTTGACTGTGCCAATCAGTACGTGGATATCTGTGACACAACACGTCTGTGATTTGCGGGTTTAACCTCCAGACGTTGTATGTTAAGGCATCCAATCACTGACCACGATGCAGAGATGCAGGTGCGTACGTAAGGCACTGAAACAAAGTGCTGCAAAAATCTTTTCGCGAAATTTTCTATCTCTACTAGTCAGTCCTCAAATAAGATCTGTCTCTAGGTATATGTTTAAATGTAACTATACGTGATTTTAATAATTTTTAATATAATTATGATTGAAGACTTTTGTAAATAGCCGGCGACTTTGATCAGCTAAGTGGACGGTTGTCGGCGACAAACAACACAGAGGTAGGCATGTTGATATGTCGTCATGGTACTCTGCATACACGGCCAGTCCACACACTTTCCCCCGTCAATCACCCCACCTCGTACATTCCAGCCACTCGCCAAGACACCACGCCAACTTATTTACTACTTACAACAACGCTGAAACCACGAGTCTGGTCAGCAACACACAGAACAGCTGAGCTCACAGCGGCCAAGTGGCCTGGCATTCTCGTAGGGTTATCGACAAGGACTGTATCTTTTCGCGGATTCTTTCCAGACTAAATTAGACTTTAAACTTGTCTATAGGTGGTTCGCGATAACGTGAGCTCTTCCGACGACCATCTTATCTGGAATAATAATAAATAATATTATTTGTTTTGACCTAAGACGTTAAGGGCACAGTCTACCACAATTTTCATCATCCTTATATTATTTTGTATTTGTACCAGATATTTTTTTTATTATTTTAGACACAAAATGTGACTAAATTTAGCTCTTACGAAATTTTCTTATCTCTCATAGTTTTCGCGTAATGGCTTGCTAAAGTCATATTTTGCATGTTTCCGTTTTAACGACTTCACTAAAACCAACTGATATATCAAACTCAAAAAATCACAGTGGATAAAGACATTGCAGCCTACAATGACACGCTCATAAAATTAAACAATAAAAATTATTTGTATTAAAAAAAAATATTGAATTTTTAAAATTTTTAATTTTAGTTTCAGAATTGTTTTTTTAATTCTAATAATTTTTATTCTTTAATTTTATGAGCATGTCATTGTAGCCTGCAATGTATTTATCCACTGTGATTTTTTTTTAGTTTGGTATATCAGTTGGTTTTAGTGTAGTCGTTAAAACGGAAACATTCAAAATATGACTTTAACAAGCCATTACGCGAAAACTATGACAGATAAAAAAATTTCATAAGAGCCAAATTTAGTCATATTTTGTGTCTAAAATAATAAAAAAAAATATTTGGTACAAAAAAAAGGTGATGAAAATTGCGGTAGACTGCGCCCTTAAGGGGCTTCACTACCTGCTCTTCAAATGCGTTGCAGCGAGTCACGACTATTCTTTTTCTGAAGAAACTATTTAACGGCCATTATATTCTTATATCTACGGAAAGAACACACATTTCAAATTATGTCGTTATAGTTTTAAAAATTCGGCACGTATATTAGAAACCTAATTTTCTGGCCACTCGAAATGGCCCAAAATGGGTTTTCCAGACTGCCGTATCTGGAAAAATAACAACCGAATTCGAAAAGCACTACTATAGAAACACGCATTTGACTTCGAACAATTCTGCCCACAAATAAAATAATATTGTCAGCGCTTAAAGTCCCATAGGAAAAAGAATAATAGTGAAGTACTGCAAGCCAGCTGAGTAGCTTACCCGAAGAGGCGATAATACCGTTCCTGCCTCTCTCTCTCTCTTTCTCTCTCTCTCTCTCTCTCTCTCACACACACACACACAGCTTATCTTGGGAGGCCCCTTAAATTTCGAGTAGAATAACTACCGCTTCAAAAGCGGTCATTTTATTACGAATCGTCTGTACGTAAGTTATATACGCGATTGTATCACGACTTAGCGTATAGGGCTTGTGGGAAAATAATAAGCTTGAAAGAAGACAGCAAGGTTCAAGTTTCGTGCCTCCAGTGCAACTGTCAGCAGGTAATGTTTTAGGGCAGGACAATTTCGTGAGTTCAATGAAATGCAGGCTTAACTCCATTGTATTATGTAACCTGAACCAGCAACTGCCTGTCCGTTGACTGTGAGCAGCCAGTTACTCTCGTAACCAGGTAGAATGGTTTCTGGTCCCCGTGTATTTGCTGGTTGGTTATTGGCTAACATTTCTCCGTGGAGGCTCAGGCGAGCTGTGTTAACTTTGAAATCGTATAAGAATTGCCTATGCGTTAGAGATTTTTCCTTGTGTCGAAATTAATTCGCAAATTTTAAAGGTCCCTTGTAATTGCTACAGAGTTTGTTCTTACAACATATATGCTTGAATGACATATATCTGACGTAGCTAAGGTAGTTGCCGCAGACCATGTTGAAATATTACAACAGCAGAATCTGCTTGCCTAAATAACAATAGATTTATTTTCTCGTATAGACACCAAACAATAGCGAGAGTTAACCTTCTGATATGATCGGCGAGTGATAAAATTCAAGGAGAAGTGTAATTTGATCGCGATAAATATAAATAAAAGTCTCTGGTTATTAAAATTAATGGGTTGGTTGACTGACGAAATTGCTTAAATTTGTAGGTATAGCCATATCTCATCGCCCAAATAAAATTGCTTATTTCCCCAAATATACGTAACAGGTGATTGCTACGGCTAGTGAGCCAACAGAAATTTATGAACAAGAAGTAACTTCCGAAATACCAAAGTTCTGATGTATATTTCTGAAGCACATTTATTTTAAAAAATGCTGTAGCTTTATGAGAGTTACGTAAGTAAGCGAATTCCACCACCCCCCGAACCACCCTTGGCTGTTACTAAAGTAAGGACAAGTCTCAAAGGAGTACAGTGTTTCAAGTGAAGTGAGAAATCAATGCTTGTAATAAGGATATTAAGAATATTTAGAGAACTAACATTCTTAACAATAAAATTTAAATATACTTAGCTTTCCTCTATGAAAATCTTGGAAATACCATTTTAAAAATATATTAGTAATTATATACGATGCTGTACGGCATTCTGTCATTCGTTTCAATTCTAATTATTAAGTTTTTTTTTCAGCAAACGAAGTAACTGGTCTTGTACGTCCCTACGCGCATGGTTATAGTTATTAGAGAATCGACAAGGCATGACGTCACATGTGCTTGTTCAACAGACTGGAGAATTTTTTATTGATTTACATAATTTTTGGAGGCGTGTTCTGCCAGTCGGTGAGTCCTGATTTGGCTTGTCTGGTTTTCACGCAACTTTCACACACGGGCAAGTTTGTTGTTTTCGAAGTTGCAGCAAATCATTCGCGTTATGAACAGCACGTTTAAGGCGGGCCTTGTAAACAGTCAGCTAACAACTGCCTTTAATAATCAACACGACATCACCGTATGTTCTAAGTAGTCGCGAATGAAAAAGGAAAGATAATGAAGGATGTACACACACATACATAAATATAGGTATGTGCATGTGTGCGTAGGTGTGAGAGCGTGTGTGCGCACATGTTATTCAAGTACAGTCTTATGCAGTTTAATATTCCAATGTATTGTTACACCTGTACTCATATTCCAAACATAAAATAATGGTAGATTAATTTTGTTCGTAGTGCCACAACTTGACCACAAAAATTCGATTGCCTAAAGCGCGTAAACAATTATCAACGTTATTTAATAAAAAATCATTCATGACTGAAATTTACATTATACATCTGTATCTGTGCTTGATGTCAGTGATTTGATGCACACACATATGTACATACATATATATATAGCCTATTTTTTTTCGCGCGTCTTGAGGTTACATACTTAAATCATCACAGAAGTGGATGTCGCCACAGATATTCAGGAATACAGTGGAATAGTCGGTAGGACAGCGAACTCAGTCACACACACACCAGCAAAATGGCTTCCCTGGCCAGCAATATGGCGGAAACACCTACCGCCAATCAGCGTAAGGCGACTGCCCTGCTAGACGGCAGCCAGGCCGATAGGGAACATACTGGAACCAAACATACACGGGGCTGGTATCAACAACCTCGGACAGCCAATAAGGGGCAATGTTCGCCCGTATCAAACGAACCGCTACGTCTTTTCACGTCTGTATTACTATCTAGTCTGTGATGTGGCAGTAACCTTGCACAGTCTAATGCCAGCGGACTGTGCACAAGAAATGCAGCCAATAACAGCGAAGCAGAGCTGGAGCTGTGCATTCATGACACTGAAACTAGTTGGTGCAAATATCTTTTCGCGATAATCACGTGTAACTAGTAAATGTAAGGAGTTGTAGATAATCGCATGAATAATAATCCCTGCTACAAATCACATGTCTCACCCGAGAGTCATGTTGGGCAACGGTTTCCTGTTGACAAAAGCCGAAACTATAAATACACAGCAGCTGCAACATTTCTGCTATACGAATCACTGTGTCTATGAAAGTTAACACCGCCTACTACCGACGCAATCAGTTAGTATGGTAAAGGGTGAGCTTATTTTTGCTTCTTACAACATCTGGTTACATCCTAGGTTAAGAGAAGTCCTTGTCTGCGCTGGACGGCGTTACTGCGCGTAATGCGTATTAGTGTTTGAGCGAAACCTCTCAAATTAGTTATATTACGGTTATACGTTTAGCTACAAAAAGAACACACACTTCAAACTACACTTTTATAATTTTAAAAAGTCAGTACGCTTGTTATAAACGTGATTTTTGGACCTTTCAAATCGGTTAAAGACGGATTTTTGTTGTAACTCCGAAAGTACCACCTGAGTTCGTAAAATGCAAAACTAGAAGAATGTACTATTGAAAAAAAAGTTTTAGGGCTGCCTCTTAAAGCCCCATAGGTAGAGGAAGTGATTATTGGGGAAAATAAATATGCAACATTTTGTTTGAATGCCTCCCGTTCACTTGTGCAGCTTTGGTACGTAGTTATTGTCAGTGTGCATTCGTGTAGAGGCGTCACTCATTTGACTTTGCCAATGTGAATAACGTCACCACAGAATATTTAGGAATACAGAAGTGAAATAGCTGATAGGACAGCGAACTCAGTCGCACACGCCAGCAAAATGGCTTTCCTGGCCAGCAACATGGCGGATAAGCCTACGGCCAATCAGCGTAAGGCGGCTGCCCTGCTACCAGACAGTCAGACCAATAGGAAACCTGCAGTAACATGCAGGAGCCAAACATACACGGGGCTGGTATCAACAACCTCGGACAACCAATAAGCGGCAAAGTTCGCCCGTATCAAACGGACCGCCACGTCATTTCACGTCTGTATTACTACTTAGTCTGTGACGTCACTGCAGTACTCCACGTCTGCGATCTACGGGTAGATCCCAAATACGTTGAGAGTTAAAAACAGCCAATCACTGACCATGAAGCAGAGCTGTAGACGTGAACGCGAGGCACTGAAACAAAATTTTGCATAATTCTTTTCACCAAAAATCACTGCCTCTACCCATTGACTACAAGGAAAATCATGCACGCCAGCTTGACGCGCTGAGATTAGAGGCGATATGCTTCTCGTCGAGCGTTGAACTATGACTCTTACCGCTCCGCTGTTCGCAAGCGCCAAACGTAGAAATTTGAAACTGGTACTCCCTAAAACCTCGTCAGATATCTGAAATAACACCACGTGTATGAAGGGTAGCTAGTGACGTGCTCGCCAGTGTTTCTGCAACACTCCCACTTTCTCAACATCTCCGCCATTGTTATTGGCTCTGCTCTGAGCTCTAAGTGTGTACAGTACTGAGAAAGAAAAAGCGATATCTGCAACAATCCGTCACTCACCGCCGATTCGAATAAATACAAAACAGTTCGTCAAATGATTTGTGTATAAACACTGAAATATTTTGTCTACATGCAAAAAATACGGATATTTTTCACTAGTATCTGATTAGTATTGCTAACTGGAGCAATAAATCATGCAATTAGTTTCACTAAAACTATATCATTTTACACAACATTTTGGAATACGAAGAAATTCAGTTTTATTGGAGTTTCCAGATAACAACCCAGCTGATTTTTGTTCACTATGATGAAGAAATTTATTACCAGTTTATAAGCTTTTAATTGTGAAGGTAAAGAAATATATGTTAAGGGCGTTGGGTAACTTCCAGTTCATTATTTTATTTTTATGTGCTTTTGTGGTTAATTACTGAATGATATACGGAGTGCAATTATCACTACGTAAAACTCTTTGTTTACATATTTTTGTACAGTTAGCTCAATTTAAAACGGAGCAAAATGTACGTGTATGTATTTGCATTAAATTTCCGTTTAATATATTTTTTAACTACGCGTTTAAAGTTTGGAAAGTAGTATTTTGTTGTCATTATAGTTTCAGTTCGATGTCGTTGAGGTTTACTTTTATTGGTTTACAAAATCGTTAGTAATTTGACTTTGACTGCTAGTTACAGAAACAATGTAACTAAATTAAGATTCATATAGTGGAAATAGTACATCTTTTTGTGTTTACTTATTAGCCAGAATTACTAAAAAATATGTAGAAAAAGTTAAAAGAAGCCAAAAGTTCTTAAGGTAACCGCCTACCCCGCTAGCCGAGTGGTGTGCAGCGCTCTTACAGATACAAGATTGTTCTAAAACTGCTCTACGGACATGAGTGATGCCCACACGTCTGTGTACCCATTTGAGGTTCAGCACTGCTCAATAAAATATATTTTGTAGTGTTCGAAAATGACGGAAACGGGTGTTTTTGTGGTCCTTTTTAGGTATGACAACCGTGAACCTGAATCTTTAAAACTATGTAAGCGGGCACAGTTAATTTTTGTCTGTAATATTACATCCGAGCGGGGTGGATAATTAGTAAAACACTCGCCTCTCATTCGGCGGGACTCAGGTTCGATACCCAGCTCCGGCCAAACTTAAATTTTTTTGGATCTCTGCGTGGGTCTTCCAGGGATGCTGGGTCCACGAGGGGGGAGGGAAGAGGGGTTGGTGGAGGCTCAGGTGGACTAGCAAAGAAGCACCGCACCCTGGGATGGAAGGTGGGAAAAGAAGGGAGACAGCTTTCGCCCGGCGACGTCGACCAGTTTGACCGGAGTATCCCTTACCACGGGCTTTCCCTCCGCGAAGTTACCCTCCCGTGCAGGCAAACTCCAAGTTCTGGAAACCACGCCACAGACTAAATTCTAATACAGAGGTGAAACGACGTGGTGGCACATTTGATACGGGCGAACTTCGTCGCTAATTGGCTGCCCGAGGTTGTTGATACCAGCCCCGTGTATGTCTGGCTCCTGCGTGTTACTGCACGTTTCCTATTGGCCTGGCTGCCGGCTAGCAGGGCAGCCACCTTACGATGATTGGCGGTAGGTGTTTCCGCCATGTTGCTGGCCAGGGAAGCCATTTTGCTGGCGTGTGTGACTGAGTTCGCTGTCCTACCGGAAAGGGGATTTTTAATAGAAAATTAATATTTTATGCGTATTGTGATGTCTAATGCACATATTATTTTAGTAATGATCAAGCATATATTTTATATTTTAATAACTGTATTTTAATGTAAAAGGCAGGAGGCGGACTCGTCTTTGCCCGGTGGCAGCCTTCACGTTGCTCCCCGTGTTACACTGATAAAGTAAACTAATACCACCGCCCGAACAAATATACGGGGCCCCCTGCCGTTCCCAAGCCCTGCATTTTATCTTATTATTTGTATTTTAATTATAATATTATCATGATTGTTTTATATTTTTATTCGAACTTGGCAGTGGTTAATGAAATAACAATGATAAATTATAAATAAAATAAGAAGGAAAATACAAGATGTTATAAATTAGAAGAAAGAAGAAGAAATTTAAAAAGGAAAACCCCGAAGGGCCTTACGGATGGGTGGGACACATTATATATATTTACTTATGTCCTACCGGCTATTTCACTTCAGTATTCTGTGGTGTTACTATTTTGCCTGCGCCGGAGTCAACAATAAAGAAGCAACTAAATGCAGGCCCATCTCACTGTGTCAGAAAGCAGCCAATGAACAGTTAATGTCTGCTTGAGTACACACATGTTCTTGGAGGCTAGCCCGCAGGTCCGTGATCCCACGAATGTATCCCGTCTCTAATTATTCTGCACCATACTTACTTCAAAACTTCCAGCCATTGTCGTGTAACATGAGTGCGAATACAGACTTTCCTGCCATGGATTTTGTCAACTGGATTCGTGGTATGGGCGACACCATATTGAATAACTTTCAAGTTCTCGTGAAAACAGTGCCCGCTTCACATTCTTTCATTTCATAATATTTATTTCTCATCGTAGACTGTGGTACCTGTTGAAAACTCTTATTTCATTTCCAGTGATTTAATTTATTTTAGCATTTTTCTCACTGAAAACAATTTTGCGTTTGAGTTAAAATTATTTACAACGAAAAAAATAAAAAATACTAGAAATAATAATAGATTTAAAATAAACTGTGGTGTTTTTGTTACGTAGTAAATTTCTTTTTTGAGCTTTCCACTGTATTAACAATTAAAGAGTACATTGATTTTTTATACATTTGCCGTTGCAATTTTTTACAACTTAGCAGCATATAATTTTGTTTAGAGTGTTGAAAAAAAACACTTGACATTATTATTACGTGCTTATAAAAACACTGAAAATGACAGAGGTTTCTCACATAAAATCTGATTTTCAGAAAACTACTTTTAGAAAGTATTAACAGCTCAGATAAAACTTAATTTTAAAAATCTTGGAAACAACATTGTTAAGATAAAGGCAAATATGTAAGTACAAAATGATGTACGGACAAACCCACGTCTTTCCAAGGTTGTTCAAGACATAAACCCATGGAAATTATTTTTTAAAGTAAATTTGTCATTTGTGTAAATTGCTACACTTATCTTGTTAATTGACGTATGACTTTGAATTATTCTCGATCAAGGTAGTGGCAATAAGCTAAGAGAGGTGTTAAAAATTAAGTTAGGTGTAAATTGTTTAGCTTGCATGTCATTGTAGCCCGCAATGTCTTTATCCACTCTGACTTTTTTGAGTTTGGTATATCAGTTGGTTTTAGTGTAGTCCTTAAAACGGAAACATGCAAAATATGACTTTTACCAACCATAACGCGAAAAGTATGAGAGATAAAAAATTTCATAAGAGCCAAATTTAGTCACATTTTGTATCTAAAATAAGAAAAAAATATCTAGTACAAATACAAAATAAAAAATGATGATGAAAATTGCGGTAGACCGCGCCTTTTGCATTCAGTTCATTATTGAATTACAAAATTACAGGAAATTTTCAAATATGTTTTTGATCGCAAAGATATGGGACGGGAAGTTTTTGGTTTTTCAGAGATGTTCGTCCTTTTAGAATCACATGTACTTTAACTTCGAAGTCACTGGAGCGTCTATGGTAAATGTCAGTGTACGACGTAACGAACTCATATAACACGTCTTCCAGAGTCAGACGAAGGCAACGTTACATAAACACTCGTGTTGCTTTCTCAGAACCTTCTAGAAGCGGCCTTTGTCACTGAGGAATAACGGCCAGTGGAAAAAAAAAAAAGAGCTCGTTGTGACCACGGAGTAGCTAGGCATACAGAAGAGAAATTATTTGGCAAATTTTAGTCACGTAGTTTAAGCGAGGAAATGATAGAGACGCGAAATATTCGCTGGTTCACTGACCTGACCAAGAATATCTGTATACTCAAGTACATTAGAGCTGCTTGTTCATTGGTTGTTCGTGACAGAGTGTTACTTTACGATTGGACATACGTTCAATTGATTCTTTGGCTCAGAGTCTCAAGGTTGTTTTGGATAAACATAGCAAGCAAGTATTTTTTGGGGTCACAAACATGTTTCATTGTCATAAGAGTGAGATACAGTCACCATATTGAACTTCTTTATTTTGTCGTAATTTTTCTTCTTGATAAATTTATTTAACTTTAACCGATATACAGAATGTAATACATATTATGGGAATTTTTGACATCATAAATCTTGATTTTCCTATACTGTTGTTACAGATCGAATTGCAGTTTAAAAAAATAACAAGAATTTTATACTTGCAATTCTACCTGTAACAATAACGGGAAAAATATATTTACAGAGTCTAAAATTCCCTTAGTATTCATTATATACTGTAGTTAGGTAAAAGTTGCGTAAATATACCCAGAAGAAAAGTTATGACACAAAATACAGACTTCCAAGATGGCGAGTATCTCCCACTCTAACTGCAAACCTGCAGCTCTTCTTCGTGATAGTTGGTAGCTTTTCTTTGTGCAGAGGCGTCACTTATGTTATTGTGTCAACAAGTGCAAGGTTATTGACTCTGAGACACCATACGTCTGTGATTTGTGGCTAGAACACCAAGACTCTGAGAGTTACTGGTGTCCAATCACTAAAGACCCCTGTTTTTCGCGAAAAGAATTTTGCCCCAGTTTGTTTCGGTGTATTACGCGCACATATGCAATTCTGCTTCATGGTTATTGGCAGCGTGTCTATCTGAAGAGCCTTATCTCATATGACTGAGCCAATTACAATAACGTTCCTGCAACATCACAAGTCTGTGATTTGCCGGTAGAATCCCAAGGCTCGTGTATGTTAAAATACCCAATCATTGACCACGAAGCAGAATGCAGGTGTGCACGTAAGGCCACAGAATATTTAGGAATACAGAAGTGAAATAGTCGGCAGGAAGGCGAACTCAGTCACACACGCCAGCAAAATGGCTTCCCTGGCCAGCAACATGGCAA
>PNEQ01119898.1:79242-90528 GCA_003012365.1 Medauroidea extradentata
GAGGCAGCTGCTCTGCTAGTCGGCAGCCAGGCCAATAGGAAACCTGTAGTAACATGCAGGAGCCAAACAGACACGGGGCTGGAGTCTACAGCCTCGGGCAGCCAATAAGCGGCCAAGTTCGCCTATATCAAACGAGCCGCCACGTCATTTCACGTCTGTATTACTATTTAGTCTGTGGTAAGGCACGGAAACAAAGTGAGGCAAAATTATTTTCTCGAAAAACAGGGGTCCCTACAGTGATGTGCAGTAAAACTTAAAACACGTGAGAGTTAAATTCAGCCAATCGTTGACCATGAAGCATAGCTGCATATGTGCACACGAGGCATTGAAGAAAACTGATGCAGATATATTTTCACAAAAAAAAAACAGGGGTCTCTACCAATCACTGACTATGAATCGGAGTTGTATACGTGAATATAATATGTTGAAACAAACTGGTGTTAAAATATTTTCGCGAAAGTCAGATGCCCGTGAAGCCACTTTAAAACATCCAACCACTCACAATGACCAAATGGTGTTAAATATTTTTCGTCACAACTCGTGGCTATAGGTATTGACTGCAGCACACACAGTGAGTGAGGAGTGAGCGAGAGATTTTGGTCAGTGCTAAACATTGAAGTCTTCAGCGCTGATGAGGGGTGACATAAGGTGAATATGGTGCAACGCAGGAATGAAAGGGCGGGGGGAATGGAATATCCTCGAGAAAACCCAACGGCATCGTCCAGCACAGTTCGTATATGCGAAGATCCTGGGAACGACCCAGCCGGGAATCGACACGGATGGCCTTGGTGGGAGACCGCGGCCCCCAGCACGCACAGTGTCTGTCACAAGTTTCATGTCCACGCTCACGGGCAATGTCTCTGATGGGGTTAGCTCTGAAAGGTTAGTTTTCTTAAACGCGTATGCTATGGCGTAACATTTTGACGGCGTGGTTGAGGAAGGTGGGGCGAAGTCGCTTAAGAGTCTTCAGTCTTCAGTGTGCGTGGCCGTTGTGCAAGCGTGGCTCGAGAGCCACTGGACACTGGCTTGGGGCAACACCTACCGAGGTCGTCTTCTGGTAGATGAGGCGCTACGCCACAGAACCACCGAGTCTACAGAAGAGAAACCATCCCTCTGGGGAACAGAGAGAGGAGGAATCAAACTACATCTTGCTAGTATTATGAAGAGCAAGCATCAGAACAAAATACGGAATAATTAGAGTCTGGGAAAATTCGCTGGTTCGTTGACTTTTAGGCTAGCCTCCAAGCATTTATGTGTACTCAAGCAGACAACAGCTGCTCATTGGCTGATTGCTGACACAGTGACATGGGCCTGCATTAAGTCACGTTTTTTACTATTCGCTCAGAGATTGCCAGGAAGCGCCAAAAAGTCAAGATCCAACTGCGAAATTGACACGAACTTTCATTTGCTGGAATTCTAGCTGAGTTAAAAGGAAATGCGAATGTTTCGGGTCCCAACATATGAGGTAAAAATAAATATTTTTATTTCTTATTCCAGTCTTGACGGTCCTCAAAAGTGGTAAATTTATCGCGAAACATCAATAGTAAACCTGCCGATGTCAGGACACGTAAAAGAGCAGATATCTCAGGCAATGCGCCTTACACATGCTGACAAGCTTGCGAAGCACGAGCAGAAACTACCGCCAGTTAACTTCTCTTACAAGCCTGAGTTGACTAAAGCACAGGCAGCTGTAGGATACACAATGTTTGCGTAAATGTGTGCAGTTGAAAGCTATCGTCTGTTCAAGATTAAAAAAGCTCTAGTATATTCGCTAACATGAATCACTTTTTAAAACAGGATTTTACGCGTTCTTCGTCGTTCAAGGCCAGAAGTTGGCACCGTTAAACATTATAATCTTCCTTCAAAAATGATTAGCTAGTCAAATCAAGGTTTCTGAGTACAATATACCTGCGATTGGTATATGTAGTACAACAATACGACGAGAGTTAAAAAATATACAATAATTGAAAATGTAGGAGTGCTGCAGATGTGCATGTAAGGCATCGAAACAATCTGGCACGAAATATTTTCGCGAAAACACAGGTTTCTAAAATATCTGCGTACGCTTAAACATGCAAAAATTACACAATACAAACACAAGAGTTTTATAAAACATAGTAGCCCACTCTGAAGAGAGGGTTGGTGCGAAATATTTCCACGCCGTGTCTCCATCTACAGTTAAAAGGCCTACATATTGCTTATATTGCTGTTTTTATTTCCTGAAGTGGCGGAAATGTGCGAATCGACTTGACGGAAACAACAACCAGGGCCTCAACACTGTTCACTGACCGTAGGCTGCCCTGAAGACAAAAACTGTATTTGGTTTTTTGAAAACTGTGGATATTGGCTATCCTGCTAGCGGCGTAGAGTTCTCATGGCTGGGAAGTTTGGCGACACTGACTCTCTGTGAAAGATTAAAAAAAGAGAAAACATAGAGTCACTTAGTCACGAAACGCTTTGTAATGTTCTTAATCTCTAATTCACCATTTAATCGCGGCAGTTTTAGTTTTCTTTCCTTAAAGTTTTTCGAGGTGAGATTACGTAAATGGAACATAAGAGCAATTTCTCTTCTGTGTAGGTACATTCCACTTTCACCACACGGGTGCAGGAATAAGTAGACAATATAAAGTCATCAAATTTACAATGTCTCATGTGACCAGTCGCGTAGCCAAAATACATGGACAGCTTTGAGTAAGGAAGGGAATTTTAGGTGAAAAGATTTTTGCAGCACTTTGTTTCAGAGTCTTACGTGCACACCTGCAGCTCAATTTCATGATTATTGACAGAGTGTTTTTGGGCAGAGTTGTTTTTCATTTGACTGTGCCAATCAGTACACGGGTAACTGCCACACTTCACGTCTGTGAATTGCGGGTTTAACATCCACACGCTGGGTGTTACGGCATCCAATCACTGACCACAAAGCAGAGATTCAGGTGCGCACTAAGGCACTGAAATAAAGTGCTGCAAAAATATTTTCTCGAAATTTCCTATCTCTAGCTTTGTGGCTAATAGTTCTCTCACTGGTCCTTACCACGACCAAGCAGTTCTCAGAGTTATATGTACAGATCTTACGATTTGGCTTTACGTGTTACTACCGGCCTTGACCACAAATAGATGTACGTATCTGCAGACTCGTGCGATTGGTCAGGATTTGACGCTGCGCGTGTAGAAGATGTCGAGGAGCCAATAATTGGTTACAGAGCTGGAGTGGGGGAGATCCATGTGGCAGTGACATAGTAGTGATTGGCTCCCTAAATAAGCGGTAGCCAACGAAAGGACAGGTTCTCTAGTGTGCACATCTCTTAGGCTTGTTATGTTAAAATTTGCGTGTTTATGGCTCGTAAAAAATAATAATATAAACACGTTATTGGTTGGTGGAAACCTTAATGCAGCATCTGTAAGTTTGAAAATTGTCATTGAAAAACTAGAGTTTGTTAAAATAATAAAAAAAATGTAAGGAGGAATAAAAATGAATTTAACGTTGCGATTTAATAATAACAAAATCTTATATATATATATATATATATATATATATATATATATATATATATATATATATATATATATATATGTGTGTGTGTGTGTGGAAAATGGTTTAGAATACCTTTCACCTTCAGAAGATAATAAGGTTGGTCGAACCACCTGTGAATCGCGTGTTGCCTATCTGTAAGGCTCAACATTTTCTAAGAAATTATTCTTTAAAACCGTTCATTTGAGAGTGTTGCGACAAGGAGACCTCTTAGTTAAACGGGCCCTCCTGCTACAAACTGTGTCGTTTAATATAAACAATTCAATGGTACAAAATTATATGCCAAAAAAAATGTTTGACCAAACCCATCATTTGCTGAAGACAGTGGATAATCGGTTGTGATCAGTGCGTGCATCGGCCTGATTAATCTAGGTTGCTTTCAGATGAATCCGAGAAATTTGTGCTCTTATACGTGGGAAAAATTAAATTTCGTGAATTAATTTGAGAAGAAGTTAGATTTTAAACTCGTGTACATGTGCGTTACTTCAGCGATTGGTTCACAGATTATTTTTAAATCGTTCTTGCGGACTGTGGAGCAACTGAAAATCTTATTGAAAAGACTCACTGACTCCTGCGCTACTTTGTCAAAAACATAACTGAGGACACATAAAGCTGTGGAGTCCAGTCAGAAGTAATTAAAACCGCTTAGTTATCAAGCTTTAATGAAAATGTGGATATAAGCCCAACACTCAAGTATTTCACGCTAACGTATTTGTCAGCCACACTTGATTGAAATCATAAAATATCAATTGCGTTACTGTCAAATGTGCCATGTTAACATAAACAATTTTCTGATGATATTATGTCGTTGGTTTGAGTTATGACGATGCGTATGAAAAAGTTTGCCACGAACACGACTGGGTCATATAGTGATTATCTACAAAACAGGACGGCATCAAAATAATATGTTTACGATTTCTGCCTGTAAGAATTTTCAGAATGTTCTTTTTTCATAGATAACAATCTACAGGTTGTGATATTCGACTTACTTGAATATTTATCTTTTTACGTATATGAATTATATTCCTTTTTTTTTTCTTCAACTTCCACAATGTGGAAATACGTGCAGTGGTTGATTGTCTAGACTTCCAATCAGCATCTTTGTGCTTTGTTTCAATTACCCTAATATACGTAATAAAATATATGTCATTTGCGTGTTTTTAATTGTACATAGATATCTACGAAGTTATTGGGAATAACATTTGTGACTTCGGACTGGTTAGTAATTAATTGCAGCTTCAGGCGGTGAGAAGGGGTTGGGTTACAGATATGCATGACGACATTAGAAACGAATAATTTTTGTTTAATTAAACGGTGTAGATTTGTTTGGCCATAACAAATTTATATTTGCTTAATAGTAAGTTGGGTTAATCTTTGTACCATTTTGAACTAGTATTTATTGTACCATAAATTTTATGTTATAGCCTAAATGGCCTTAAAAGTAACATTCATGATTAACAAATATATGCAAAATGTCTTAGAATGTTTCATGAAATGGAACAGAATGCCAAGCTGTGTTATTGCGGACATACGCCATTGCCATATTATGTTCCAATAATACAGCTTGGCAATATATGCATCAAGAACTCATAAGTAATCATAAAATCTTTGAGACTCCACTTGAAATCAAACTAGGCAATTAATACACGAGAGTCTTACCGGGCACAAAATCATACTCTATTTTGTAAACGTCTGTGTAATTTGAGTGTTACTCGTGGACAATAACTGTTACTGTTATGCAATACTGTATGGGGCACAATGAAAGAAAAAATAACAGTAAAACTGTTTAAATGGACATTTCAGGTTAAGTTTAGAACTAAACACGACATGCATTGTTGCCAATAAATAGCTGAGAAATTTTACAGAAGTTATATGGAAGACAGTAAACCCAAAGTTACTAGCTATTGCTCGTAGCAAACATTTATACCTGGAATTCAACAGATATAATTTTTACTCGGATGATAGTTACAAAATATGTCTTCCTCAACTATTAAGGCCAAACGGCCGGTGTCCATGATATACAAGGCTATATAGCGTACCTCAGTCTGCTTCTGTGAAATACCCTCGCAACCCCTGTCCTTAATAACACCACCTGTGTAATTTTGGGAATAGTTTCGACACTGCGTGTAATAACGAGGAAAAATTACAGCTGCTGGTTGCGAAGCGATCATCAACAGACGCGGTCGGCTAATAGTGCCACTGACTGCGGCATTTTGCCTTTGTGCTCATCATACCTTCACCGGACCACGCTGAAAAAAACTCACCAGACATTCTGGTAATTGCATATTTATCACCAGTGTTGTTACAGGAGAGCCTATTTACCCTCACGTCCATGACATTAACACATGCCATTTACTAATACAACATTTTCTTCACTTCTACAATTTTTTTTATCAAGGACGTTTTACAGTTTTAATACGAAAGGACATTTAAAGTAAAAATTGGTAGAAACTATTTACAGAGTCCGGAATGTTGTATGAGCTTTGCCAATAAATGACATGGCATGTTGTTCAAAAATAAAGTTGGAATACCTTGTATTCAGTGTAAATTTATTTTATCTTTGTAATTCACTTAACCTGTAACAGCATAGTTTCTTAGTATGATAATTGGGTATCATATGTTTTACAAATGCATAGTAAAATATTTTTGGCATAGGCCGACCTATCAAACTAATGTTAGTAGCTACAAAACTTCGTGCAAAACAGTACATTTTTAATATCTTGCGCAATTATTTATGCGAGTTTATTGTATACAGTAGCTCTCTTTCTCTCCCTCTCTTTCTATATATACATACATATATATATATATGTATGTATGTGTATATGTATATATATATATATATATGTGTGTGTGTGTGTGTGTGTGTACACACATGCACAAATATTGACTTTGTTGTAGCGTTAACAAAATTTTTCTTCGTTTGAGTACAGTCACCAGCACAATAAGCCATACTTATAAATAATGAGCATTTTTGAATGGAAATATTTCCTATTGCTTACCAGAGGATACAACAAATTTGACAACCTTCGTTATTAATGTGAAGTCTCTCAAGCCATGCTTAATTTCGTTTATAAATACTTTGGTTGTTAAAAAAATTTTAAAAATATATATTGAAAGTTGTTGGGTAAAATTCATTATTTTGTAATGTATTAATAAATCAGTAACATCTGACCGATAAGTATGATGTAATTAGTGAAATTATATTTTTAAATTAAATGTGCGTGTTTGCTGTTTCAGAAGTCAGTATACAAAAAATTGGTGATTAGATCCGAAATTATTTATGTAATATTGAAGCTCTGTGAAAATAAATGTTTCAATATTTTTTATAGATAATACTGTTCTGCGTTGTACATAAATAATCAACACGAGGTGTTTAGCGTATCCTTAATTCAAGATTTTTAATGCTCTAATATGATTTATTATGTTGTAAATGAATAAAAATTAAGTCTTATATATTAGGGTTTTGTGGATTCGTCATAGAATTTACGTAAATTTAAGTCTACGTATACATCTTCGATATAGCTTTTGCTGCATGAGTTGTATTGTTATTTCAAAATGGCCATTGCTATTTCTTCAATTGTTATGGGTAATGAATATGCAGTGCAAATTGGCCATTAAATCTGAGTAATCCAAAACAGTAATTTAAACATGTCTAGCGATGGCTCTTGTTAAGGGAGTGGCCCACCAAAATTGTATTTGTTTTAATAATGTTTTTTTTATAAAATTGTGGGTGAACAGCCCCCTTTAGAGTGGTCCTCGAGTTTAAATCAAACCCTAGTTGAGGGCGTTGCACTTAGGGGTGATGAGAAATGTGGGGTAACAAGCTTGAGTAGGCCTTACACTACAGCATGCTCGCTTCCAGGTACGATGATGCTCGTTGAGGTCCAGTAGCACGCACAGAAGAACAACTGCACAACATTACTACACGTGTCGCGCTAAATGCTAGATATAAAAATGTCGGAAAGCGCATTTTTCCTTTACCGAAAGAGACTGAGTACTCAAACCATAAAATGCTATTTTAAGTCATTTTTACAGTTTTTTCCTCGTTGAAGATATTCGATAGGACTAAAATGAAACGTGGTTTTAACCTACTAGAAAAAAAATCGTATTCTCATAACAATTATTTGTGGGTGTGCGGGTGTAAACGCAAACATAATAGCAAACACGGTATTTACAGACGGAATGTTCTTAGCTACTCATCTTAAAACAAGTCTTATGTAGTGGTAGCACTGATGGTCGTATCAATAACTAAGTTAAATTCTTCTACATGTTAGAAATAAAATGTGTTTTCTTATGGGAGAGTTTAGTACAGGGAAAATTCCTGCCGCTAGTTTTGCTGCTATTGCTAAGGGACCAGAAAAATACGAAATCGTACTAAAATTACATTTAAACAGTCTTGAAATGACAGAAGTCATTAAGGTTAATTTTAAAGTAGCGTAAAAAACCAGTTTCGCTTTTTAAATTATCAATTTAATGTAACTTAAAATTCAGGAAAGCTCTGTGACACCAGTGCTCAAGCGGCAAAAATTTCCATTGTGGCAAACTTTCAAAATTGATGTTTCTAACATGTAGTAGAATTAACCATACAGTAACTAAATCAGTCAGCAAGAGTGCCAACTTTTCACATGGACCAGTTATATTACGGCCGTGCCTCGGAGCAAAGTGAAGTCGTGCACTTCCGCCGAGATTTCCATCGCTCACCAGCAACGCAATTGCGCAACAGATCTCCCTACTTCCCATATAACCGAGGCTATAGTCCACTCTTGAACCAGATCACTTCCAGACTTTCTCCGAGACGTGTCTCAAGTCATCCAAGATGGACGCCATCTTCCTCCGACATGTTACGTTGTCCTAACTTGCACAAACTCTTAATAGTCCTAATCATGTTGGTTCTTCTTGCAGATTCCGAGTTTTGGTTACATTACGTCAGCTTTACGTCATTACAGTTACACACAGCCTTATACAACGGAAGAGGAATCGACCATGGCTCGTGTTAAAAAAAAAACCATTCCAGCATTCGTCAGGAAAAATCGTGGGACCTTGGGGTGTAGATAATATTAACTTTTTCTCTATATAATTAGAGGCCACGACTTTTGATGAAAAGAATTCTGCACAGTTTGTTCCAATGCCTTGCGTGCACATCTGCAGCTTTGCTTCATGGTTACTTGCAGAATGTATTATTACACAGACGTGGCTCATTTGACTGTGCCAACAGGAACAAGGTTACTGCGACACTACACGTCTGTGATTTGCGGGTAAAACCCTAGACGCTGAGAGTTAAAGTGAGTGAGTGATTTTGGTCAGCGCTCAACATCGAGGTCTTTAGCGCAGGTGAGGGTGACATAATGTGAGTATGGAGCAACGCCGGAATGAAGGGGCGGGGGAAACGGGAGATCCCGGAGAAAACCCGCCGACCAGCGGCATCGTCCTGCACGATTCCCACATGCGAAAAGCCGGGGACCAACCCCACTGGGAATCGAACCCGGATCGCCTTGGTGGGAGGTGAGAGGCCTGACCCCTCGGCCACCGCGGACCTTCTGAGAGTTAAAAACAGCCAATCACTGACCATGTAAAAGAGCTGAATACGTGCATATAAGACACTGAAACAAATCGATGCAGATTTCTTTTCACCAAAAATAGTGGGCTCTATAAAACAATGTTGAACAAATATATTTCGCCAATAATTGAAAAAAAAAAAAAAAAAAGAAAAAAAAAATACACCGTAGCGATTTGAATTACAAATATGGAACAGAAATTTTTGCGGAAATATTTTTTGCCGTACGGCACATCAGCTGTGCTTCATAGTTATTGATTGCGTGTCATTGTGCAGAGGCGTCTCTATTTTGACTGTGCCAATGATAGCAAGATTACTGATACACCACACGTCTATGATAAGCAGGTAGAACCACAAGACTCTGAGAGCTAAAGACGTCCAATCTCTGACCATGAAGCACGGCTGCAGATGTGCAATTGTGACACTGAAACAAGTTGGAACAAAAATATTTTCGCGAAAATTTCTGGGCCCTACTTACGAGTAAATGTTTTCACATTCACTTGTAATGATCAGGACAAAAAAGTAAAGAAAGTTTCTATAAGACTTTTAATAGTTTTACAAAATTCCATAGCACACATACAATTTGAATAACGTAGGATGCGCAAAAGTAGAGGCAAGCACTCTTTACAGAAAAAGAAAAAAAAAATCCTGACCGCGAATAGTTGCTAAAAGTAGGACGAAACACAACATTTCTGTAGTTTATACTTGTTTTCAGTGTGTTTAGTATATAACTTTATTCTCATTAGGTCGGTCGATGAAGAATATGTTCTTCTTGTAACCATGTTTTTTTTTTTTTTTTTTTTTTTTTGTTTTCAAATTCTATAGCTGACAATACACTGCAGAACCTTACCAGTGCTGCAAGCGTATAACTTTTTGATTAAATATATTTACAAATTAAATGGTTAAGACAGTTCTTCTTGCATCACAGTTTCTTTACTCATGACTTTCGTCTTCGATTGACAGTCACTTGTCTCTGGCAGAACCTAGTGGTATATACTGTATGTTTATTTTGAAAGAACGCAAGGTTTTTGTTACTTATTATTAAACAAATCCTCCACTCAAACTAAAACCATTACGTCACATAATTAATGGCTGTGTAACAGCTATTATACAACCACATAGTGTAATTCTAAACGCAAGAACCCAAAGAAAAATAGACATATGTTTTAGAAATGCAACACGTTTAATAAGTTAGGATGCTGTATTTGACTTAAAGTGGTTATAGCAAAACAACTTTTTTCTCACTATTTGTTATTAACTTATGTTACTTTTAATTTAAGTTGAACATAAAAATTAAATATATGCTATGCAGACTGCAGAATTGTTTTAAATACTTATGCAAGGGAAAAACTATTTGAATTACTCTCGTATACATTTCTAACAGTCATTTAGTAGGTCCTGAATACGCATTTTTTTTCTAAACTATTCACAATGTTGAACCTGTAATGTTACCTATAAAAAGTCGTCCAGCTGCCTGCGAGCGTAAGAGCAAGGGGTATGATGAACAGCCAATCGGAGGGAAGAGAGATGAGAAGGGCTAGGTCCTACCTGGCTTGAGGATTTCATGGCAATCCTCGCTGGTTGCTGACGACTGGGAGATTTTGTTGATGGCATGGAAGAAAGTACATGGCGCCTGAGGTTAAGTGGGTCTGTGGTATAGCTAAACGTTAGCAAGAAAGGAGACAACGATGAGATTAATTAGAAAAAGCAAAAAATTGCGAAGTCAATGACCTGCATATTAGAATTTATTGCCCTATGCACACTCAAGCCACTTATATTCGTTCATTGTCTGCTGTTCTACTGAGTAGCAGCTAGTGGACAAATGGTCTGGGTTTGAGTATGCACATCATAGTGTATTCTAGCATTAGGTAAATTAATTCGCGAAAATTCCCTTTTCTAGATTTAGCCTACTGGCCAAGGTCTTAGCACAAGCCAGTTGGCTGCCGATTACAGCGGTGACGACAAGGGTACTGATGATTAGACTTGATTGGACGACGGGGTAAGCCAATCAAAAGAAAGGGAAGGGAAATGTGTGGAGTTATGCCTAGTTGTTGAAAATCAAATAACACCTTAGTTGGCTGAAGATGAGCAAGAGCTATGAAGCAGTTGGCTGACGATGAAACAAATGAAGGAGTTGACAGCTGGGCTTCTGTGGGCAACAGACAATGCCAGTTATATAGTGTGGAGGTCTTTGCGGGCCCCA
>PNEQ01119898.1:90628-118615 GCA_003012365.1 Medauroidea extradentata
TCCTACTTGCCTGCCGATGACATAGGGAGGTATTGACGTCTGGGATTATGTGGGTCAAAGTTTAACAAAATGAAAAGTTAGAGATGGGAGAACTATGGGATGTCCTACTTGCCTGCCGATGACATAGGGAGGTATTGACGTCTGGGATTATGTGGGTCAAAGTTTAACAAAATGAAAAGTTAGAGAGGGGAGAACTATGGGATGTCCTACTTGCCTGCCGATGACAAAGGGAGGTAATGACGTCTGGGATTATGTTGGTCAAAGTTTAACAAAATGAAAAGTTAGAGAGGGGAGAACTATGGGATGTCCTACTTGCCTGCCGATGACATAGGGAGGTATTGACGTCTGGGATTATGTGGGTCAAAGTTTAACAAAATGAAAAGTTAGAGAGGGGAGAACTATGGGATGTCCTACTTGCCTGCCGATGACAAAGGGAGGTAATGACGGCTGGGCTTGTGTGGGCCACAGGTGAGCTGGAGCGACAGAACCGCATCACTCAGGAGATCCTGGCACAGTACCTGCAGAGGCGGCTGTTCCCTCACAGGACTGCAGCGCTGCAGGCACACCAGAGACCCTCCACTGCACAGTCCAGCGACGAGGAGGAGCAGGAGTCTGAGGAGGGGGAGGAGGAGAGGCTGCAGTCTGGGGAGTCGGAGCGTGTGTCCAACATCTACCAGTCTCTCTCAGGTGCCTGACATCAGCCAGCACTTTGGCACCATGTCCTTGGTTCACCATCGCACTGCTTCTTCGTCTGCACTTGCTTCACACGTCCCTCAGTACACGTGACTTCACTGAACCCTGCTCCCTTCTCTCGCTACAACCGACATTGACACGCACCTAGTCACGTGCACAACTGAAAGCGATGAAACAAAATGTGCAGCCATTCTTTTTATGGCCTGCGAAAATAAAATACTGAAAACAAACCATGTTTTTTAAAATTATAGTGGCATTGATTAAACATATGTTTATTCCTTTTGTGCTATACGCGTGAGATTATATTTTTTTTTTAATTTGGCAATGGTTTAACAGTTCTGCTTTGCCCTCGAGTGTTAACCACAGCGGCGAAAGAAAATGTTACTTCTATAGTCTTCGGGTAACTATTTACGTTGTTTTAGCAACTATCATATTTTTAAAACCTGAAAGGAAGTGCAGTTCCTAAAAACATGACAATAGTCCATTATAAATTGTTTTACGTGTTAGACAAATATTTTTCTATGCAAAATATTATAAAATTACCCAAAAGTGTGTATTAATTTACTTTGAAAAATTATACATATAATAAATATATGTTTGACATATCTGTGTAACAGTTTACGACGTGTTCATTCATTACTTAAAATTTTCACATCGCTGAATGACACTAAATTAACTAACATCAAACTGTTGGTCCTTTCACAGTAATCAAACAGCACGTTAGTTGAATTTATCAAGTGACAACGGTAAAATAGGAGTCCACCTTGTTATAAATGTGTGACAGAACAAAACTGTGAACAACAATAACTTTTAAAACGTTTTATACTTTGAAGTGTTCTGTCAAACTTTACCATTACTTGTTGTAATTTTACAAAAATTACCAATACACACTAAACAAACACTAAGCACTGAGTGGACATGACAAATCTTATTATGTTTGAATTAGTAATTGTCTTGTCAATAAAGTGATTCATTGACTGAAATATGCTATCGCAACTTGCAGACTACTAGCTGTCGCAGAAGAAAAAAAAATTTAACTCGGAATATAACATCGCTAGGAACTGCAACTCTATATCTATTGACGTGGTTCAACTGAACGTTAGACAATTTATAAATATGTAATTATCTTGGAATTAAAAATGAATTCTTGTTTAACAGTGTGTTTACTAAAGAAACTTTACACTCGTCTTAGAATATACATATTGCAAGGGTGCAAATCAAATAATTGAAAGCAGTATAACATACACTAGTACTTTCGAGGTAGACACGATATAATATCTGACATTATACACTTGAACACGCGTAACACGAAATTCAAAAAGTTTTGTTTTTACTATTGTAATAATGAAGGGCAAAATATAATTTTGAGACATTCATGATTATAAAAAAAACAATACTGTGTGTTGACAAAGTTTGCAGATGCTGAAAGCAGTGTGGCGATGGTGATTCGAGGACTTGGTAAGAAAGTCGGCTCATATCTGTTGATTACAAAGTCTTCTAATACTCCTCTGTGTCTGTGCTGATTGGTGCATTGCTCTTCTTCTAATATGCCTGTGTTCTTTTTTTCCATTGCGGGTTCCTTGTCTTTCTGTCCACCCCTGTGACTTAACATCTGAGCTCTTGTTTCTCTGTCCTTGGTACTACTTCTCTGTCCGTCTGTGCACTGTACATATAGTAGACTAGTGTGAGACAATCTCGTGCTTCATAGCAATAGTTTCTGCATTTGTCACCGTTTGTGTTTTGTTTTAACATGGGGCTTTGATAACTATCTGTATGAACTTTGTTCATTCAAAGGGGATGTAAATAATTTGTAGTTTAGCAAAATGTATAACATGATTCAGTGTACTTGTTTTTACCTGGCGCTGTTGTCAGAAAATATGTTCATACAAACTGAGAAAAAACATATCAGTAAATAGTTGTAAAAGCATAGTTATTTTAAAATGTGGACAAAATCACGTTCGACTCTCGGTAATATCTGGACTGTTCAAACAATACTCGGCTGTGTAGAGGCAACAATATGTTATAAAGTGCTTTGCTCCGTTAGCAGGTAACATATTGTTTTATGAGCAATCAGGATAGTAACACCAACCCCACTAGGTTGTTGTCCCTAAATAAACACAATAAAAGTACCTACAACAATACTCTTTCCTAAATGTAAAATACACCATTTATTTTCTTATACAAAACAGTGTGTTCCATCTGCAGAGTAAACTGTAGTTTATACAGTTATTTTGTTGTGAGAACTATCCAGATAGTAGTGACTAACCAAACCTTCATTTCAGTCCATATTTTAAAAGAACTATGGCTACTACAGCACATTTTGTTTCAACGTAACAGAACATTGTTATAGCGTTAATATTATTGTGATTATGACTTTACAAACAACGCTTCGTAAATTTATATGTTGTGGTCTGAATTCATGCCGCCAGAATGCGGAATTTTAACTGTCGGTTAAGGCAAGTTATTGGCTCGGATAGTTCCTGGACCATCTTGAAGTTTCAGAAAGTAAGGTCACGTAATAAACAAGTACAGAATCGGAACTTAAACAAGTGACGAAAGCTCGAGCCACGCACTAGCAACATGGCGGCGCCGTCTAGTAATATGAAAGGATATCATCCGCCAATCAGCACGTGCAGACATGCACTTTAGAATAAAGTCCAAAGATAATATATCGAGACATGAGCAAATTCGTGTGTTCACCAAGGAGTGTAAAATCGATGCTGTTCGGTCATTAACTTCATGTAAGTTGACTGTTTTATAGGTTAGGCCTGACTTATTTATGTGCTCTGCTCTGAGATTTCTGACGTCATAGAATGAGTGAGAAGTATTAGCATTATTTATTTTGTGATACTGCTATGAAATCTGGGACAATGGAAAACACTTTGTTGATTTTAGTGTTACAAGATGGCTGACATGCTGTAAATGGGATATTGTGTGCTAAAAACGTGTTTGACTTTAATATTCATCTACAAAAAACAAATGGCTGACGGTCTACCTCTGTGTGTTACCAAATTGAACGGCGTCATATTGCAGCCCATATCATGCAATGTCCTATACCAACGTTTTTTGTTGAAAATCTTTACTCCCACTCCAGCTAAAGTATACACAATTCCCTGTCTTCGCCGGCAATATGTCAGTGTTCAATTTGGTCATGTAACAAAAGAGAACCGAAACAGTCTTATTCTTTGATAACGTCTTTGGGGTTCACACACCTGTAGGCTAGCTTCCAAGAATATCTTCCAGCAGCAAGTAGTAGCTCATTGGCTGCTCGCCGACACAATGATACCTCATTATTAGGCCTGTATTCAAATGATACTTTATTATTTTCTCATTACCCTTTACGTCATTTCAGATAGGTTAAATAGCGAAATGCGAAAACGAGATGAATTTGCAGTTATTTGAACATATGTTTGTGGCCAAATTAAAACGTAAAATTTTAGGGTCCCTACGGGTATGGGACATTCCACAGAATGCCAATAGGCAGGTCTCAGAATTTTCACAAAAATATTTGAGCTCTTGAAATATTCATATATACTGTAAATACGCCAACAGTTTTTATTTAACAATCGTCCACGCATATTTTTGCCAAGAATTCACTTACTTGACTTTACAAATCAGAATTATGTTAGGTACTCCAATACTGAACGGCTGTGATTTGTGGAACAGGCATGTAGACACGTTGCATTTCGAATCGTCCAGTTATGAGAACGGATCCGAGCCACAAATTCTTTGAACACAACACGATATCGATTTTTTTTTTGCAAAAAATGGACAGTATTACCAATATGACTATGTGTAGAGGTTCGCGTAGCCTTTAAGGCGCCCGCCTGGTGGCCGTGTGTTTGTGTGAGTGAGGCACGGTGCCAAGGGCGATGTTCTCCGGCTTACCTGGCGCGGTATCGTCTCTACTGCAAGGCACTGAAACAGCGTGCAGTGGTATCGTATATCACTCGCCTGGACTGACACTTTCAGTGGTGACCCCATCTTTTTGTTGGTGGAAAGTTTTAAGTAAAGTCCAATACACCTCTCTATTGTAGTTTCACACGAATACTTTCAGTAGTTTTTCATATATAATAGATATAAAAAGCCGTTTTTAGCAGTTTTGATGGGCTCCGAAACTGTCTTTTTAAGTAACGTGATGTTTTGAAACTACTATTCCGATGTCGTTTGAAGTGTTTGTTTTTTTCGTAAATGCACACATTAGAAGCACGTTTAGTAGTTTCTTAGATAAAAGCGTTCTGCTAGCACGCTGCAACGCTGGCTACAAGGCAGGCGGGCGCCTTATGCTGGATTCGCAACCACCACTTAGCGCACGTACGTACGTGTAAAAGTATAAACAGCGAGTGTGCATGCTAGCATTCACATCCTCGCGTAGCGTACGTACGTACGTAATAGAGTTTATCAATTTTCTACTTCGTGCGTACGTACGCTAAGTGGCGGTTGTGAATGTAGCACTTGCAAACGTAAGACCCAACTAAATATTAATTTATACTGATAAATCATTTATCTTGTGGCCATAAATTATTTAATTCGCTTCGAAAAATAAAAAAAAATTACGATAATCCATTACCGACATTTTGTTACGACGTAAAATATCTTCGCGCATATCTAGATTAAATGTTGCTGCATATCCAATTTCTAATACTTTAAGTGTGGTTCTGATTCCAGTTTTAACGTACACGGCACAGCTACGTGAATGGCACCACCAAACCATTTAGCTTCAGTAAACTACATACTCTGTGTCTGTAGCAGACACCGCGTGTGGTGTTACGTTGTCCTACATAACAATTGCTTGGGGTGATTCGTGACCCGACCATGAAGACGGAGAGGAATAAAGTGGGTGAGCGAGGAATTGTAATTGCTATACAAATGAATGCACCTTGATTAACGAAGGCCTGACTATGGCGTAATTTTTGCCACTTGTATAGTTACCAAATTTCTAAGTGAGATGCAGGCTCAATGGCTCAAGGGGGGGGGTGAGAGGGGTAAAGAAAGGCCCTGCTGTAAAAAAAAAGGGCGATGAGGGAGGGTGAACTCCAACACCGGGCCATATCCGTAACCCAAATGTAGGGACCCTTATTTCCGCGGGAATATTTTTGCACCAACTTCTGTCAATGTCATATTTGCGCAACTCCATTGGCAGCGTGTCTTTGTGCAGTGCAGAGTGAGTTTATCAGAGAATAATATTACTGCGGCTATGGTTTGTGGGTAAAACCCCAGGACGTGTGAGAGATGATCAGGTGCTCCTTATCTGCTTGCGAGGTCTCCTGTTACATTAAACATGTCCATTCAGTATCGTGTAAGAACAAATCCTTCATACTCATTACTTACGCTCAAAGTGCCCCATGTAACAGGTCAGTGAATTGCTGCAGTGGTTTGGGTTGAGAATATTTTCTCTTCCGATTGAGAGCCTAATGTCATCTTTAGAGCAATTAATTTTTTTCTTCAACTTTTAATTTAGTTGAATGTTAGAGTTCTGGTTGAGTGTTTAAATATAGGATCAATAAAATTAAATGATTTCCCCAAACTCTTTTCAGCCTTGAGATTTTATACGTGACATTCTTTGGGAAGGAGGAAAGATTCTTTTCAATAGTTAGTTTGCACAGTTACAAGCCAATATCATAGCCTTACTGTTGTACAAAACTAATAACACAAACGAAGTTTTGTAAAAAAATCACGAAAAAATGATGTTAAGATATAGTGATTGAAGAAAGGTATTCGAGGAGAAAGTTAAAAAAAATAATTTCTTACACCAAACTTTAAAAATATACGAACAATCTTTACATTAAATAAGTTAAATATGGTAAATATCTTATAATTTACTTACAAATATGAAGTGATTACATTTAAACACTTTCCTCGTAGTAAAATCAATGCAAGTACATATAAACATTTATTTACCATATTTAACTTACTTACACACACACACACATATATATATATATATATGTGTGTGTGTGTGTGTGTGTGTATGTGTGCACGCGCGCATCACTATAAAGATATGTTAAATTTACTA
Source organism: Medauroidea extradentata (assembly GCA_003012365.1). Lineage (NCBI taxonomy): Eukaryota > Metazoa > Arthropoda > Insecta > Phasmatodea > Phasmatidae > Medauroidea > Medauroidea extradentata. Next base: position 97,338 of record PNEQ01119898.1, read on the forward strand.
AGACGCAAGAGAAGTGGTTTAATCTCATTTGAAACAAAAAGTAACTTGAAATACGTTAAGGAAAAACAATGATAAAATTTGGTGTAATATTCCCTTGTAGGCCTATGTAAAGGATAATAAGGGACAGGAAACTATATTATGCTTGTTTAAAAGCCTTATTTACACATCTGCAGCTCTGATTCATGGTCAATGACTAGATGTTTTAACTCGCATTTGTTCTGGGTTTCTATACGCAGATCCCAGGCGTTTGGTATCTTAGTAACCTAGCAAACTGACTGACAATCAAATAAGCAATAAGCAACGTCTCTGCATGCTGCTAATGACCACGAAGCAGAGATGCAAACATGGACGAATGGCGTTGAAACAAGCTGATAAATTCAAAGACTCTAGTTAAGGTCCGTACTACACTGCAATTAAACTGTTTTAATAAACATCCTCCTCATAACAAATAACTTTGCAGAAGTAACACCAAAGTGTTCAAAAAGCAGTTAAAAGACTTTTTGATAGTGAATGCTTTTTATTCTATGGATGAGTTTCTAAACCGGTATATGATAATACTATTCAAATTAAAAGCAATTCAGTATGTCCTATTGTTCTATTGATCGATGGGTGTACAGTTATTAATATTAGCAATATCATGTAAATTTTATAACTTTGATATGAATATGGCTGTACTTATGAAAGTCATTATTCAATTCAATGTTAATTTGACCACATTTATGAACATGTTTATTCACATGTTCATGCTTCATATATGTTTTGTACATACTTGTTTGTGAAAATGTTTATTCACTAGATGTTCATGCTAGGTACACATGTTTTGTAAATACTTGTTTGTGGAAATATTTATTCACTAGATATTCATATGTTTTGTACATAATTTTTTCTCCAGAATGTTTATTTTTCATATGGGCTGTATATACTTAGTTGTCTAAATGCTGTAGATTCTGTTGAAGTGCAAACATGTAATCGGTGTATGCATTTTGTATGCAAAATATGTATTGATCAATGTGTATTTGACTTGTTCCACATCCTTGAGCCTTTTGGTACTCACTGGGGATCTATGGAATGTAATAAAAAAAAATAAAATAAAAAATTGGTGAAAGACTATTCTCCATATTGCTGGTATGTTCGGTTCTAGTACGCCTTCTGTGTGGTAGTTCTTCTGAAATGTTAGGGCGTTTATTCGAGTGTTTTAAAAAAGTAATTCAAGGAAATGAACCTAGCTGATTGCAAGTATGCATGTAGTGACACTTCAGCTGACGTCTTATGAGTAGAGACGGGAAAAATTCGCTGGTTCACTGACTGTAGGCGAGCCTCAAAGAATATATGTGTATTGAAGCAGACAACAACTGCTCATTGGCTGCTCCCTGACACAGTGAAACAACACTATTGGGCCTCAATTTCCCTAGCTTCTTTATTATTGGCTCAACGCTCTTCAGGGGGAGTCTAATAAAGCAAGAACCAATTGAGAAAGTGACACTAACTTAAAGTCATTTGAATTCTTGCTTGTGTCCAAAAGAAAACGCGCATTTTTCAGGTCCCTATAAATGAGTGAGTATTGTTATCGTGTTACCGAGAAAAACCTAGCCAACTCTAGCAGATCACTTTTCATAAACTCCTCCATCTACTCTGTCGTACGAATAAATAAAGTTACAGCATGGCGTACCGTAAAGTGAGGTTACTTTGCACCCCCCTGGGAAACTTTTGCACTCCTTTTAATTTATTTTTAAATACAAATTATAAAACACTATTTACAGTAAAGTAATGTCGTTTATGACTGCTGCGTAAGTTGAAATTTTAATCCCTTAAAAATAATGCTAACCGTTATTGTAGACGAAAAATTGTAGCCTAATGTTACCCCATAATATGGCAAGATATAAGGATGATAGTAATAATAATATCAGTAATAATATCGTATGATGAGGGCACCTAAGAGTCTGGATATCGCTTCCTAACTGCAGACTTTTTGCTTGGCATCTTCTTGTCCTGGAAGATAGCATGGAGTGAGACCCTGCAACAGAGGAGCGCCGGAATGTAAAGTGTGGAGAAATGGGAGCACCCGAGAAAAACCCCCCGGCCATGGCAACAGCCGCGCCACGTTTAAATTCCAGGACTGATCCCGCAGGGTATCGAACCCGGGTTGACGTGTAAACTGGCGGCTGTCCCCATTCGGAGGGTTTCGGGGACACAGGCACGGCAGTTCAAACAATCTGCACGCGAGATGTGCAAACTTTTGATGTTCTCCTCCCGTGTTAGCGCGGGCCAGTTTGGACGAAGTGATAGTGAGAGGACTTTCTGCTCACGGGAACAATTAAAACTTGAAAATACCGGTGTAAACACTGCTTCTTACTGATAACAAGAGCTGAACTCATGAGTTTTTCCAATACCTTAGCAAAATATGAACTTTAAACTTCTACTTCTTGTGTTGGACCATTGTGGTCTTCAGTAAAATGGCCGAAATTATGAGTGTGGCAACGCTGCATTCAAGGGGTTGTTACTACTTGGCTGTCCTAGTCTGTGTAGCGTGTGTAAGTGCAGCTTTAGTGTCACAGACTAGGACAGCCAATTAGAGACAGGTAACAGCCTCCGACACAACGTTACCACATTCGAGACTCTGGCCTTCTACTAAAGACGGCCATGCTTCATGACGCGCGTCGTAGTTTTACCACAGAATATGTAGGAATACAGAAGTGAAGTAGCCGGTAGGACAGCGAACTCAGTCACACACGCCAGCAAAATGGCTTCCCTGGCCAGCAACATGGCGGATACGCCTACAGCCAATCAGCGAAGGTAGTTACCCTGATAGCCGGCAGCCAGGCCAATTGGAAACCTGCCGTGACGTGCAAAAACCAAGCAGACACGGGGCTTGTGTTAACAAACTCGGGCAGCCAATAAGCGGCGAAGTTTGCCCGTATCAAAGGAGCCGCCACGTTATTTCACGTCTGTGTTACTATTTAGTCTGTGGTTTTACCACAGACTAAATAGTAATACAGACGTGAAATGACGTGGCGGCCCGTTTGATAATTGCGAACTCCGCCGCTTATTGGCTGCCCGAATCTGCTGATACCTGCCCCGTGTATGTTTGGCTCCTGCATGTTACGGCAGGTTTCCAATTGGCCTGGCTGCCGGCTAGCAGAGCAGCCGCCTTACGCTCATTGGCGGTAGGTATTTCCGCCATGTTGCTGGCCAGGAACGCCATTTTGCTGGCGTGTGTGACTGAGTTCGCCGAACTACCAGCTATTTCACTTCTGTATTCCTAAATATTCTGTGGTTTTACTCTGTACACACTGAGTTGCAGAGCGGTGTTGCCAAATGTAGCAGACAGGTCACTGGGAACAGGCACATGAAAAACATTACATTTTCTACCTAATTCTGGTGCATTCTTTATTATTCAATCTCTTGCCAAGTTTTTCAGGATAAAAATTAATTTGAATGATTCTTGCGATGGGAATGAATGATTTTGAGTAAAACGTCGGACATACGCTATTGCTGTACTATATTTTGAGAAACATAGAAAAGGAAATCTATTCAGAATTAGCAGAAGTCAGAAAACACACTAGCCAATACACTCACACTCACACGCACGCACGCGTGTACATACCAGTGGTGTGGCGTAGGTGTGTTCCAAGGTAAGCTGTACTTTGCAATGTCTATACAAATTCATGAGCTGACTATTGGCAGTGGCGAGGCACCAGTGTGATGCCACTTACAATAGGTCACTCTTGTATTTGTACAAATGTCGCGGAATACAGCTTATCTTGCAACACATCAACTACACGCCAATGGTCACAGCCATCTTAAGTAGAAGGCCGCGGCGTTAGAACTGGCAACACTGGCAGGAAGGGGAATTTAACACTTCTTTTGTCTCGCCAAAGGCAGTGGCTTCCTCTGATTCGCCGTTATGTGGGACAGAATAACGAATCAGGTACAGTCATTGCCTTTGGAGAGCTAAAAGAAGTGTTAAAATGACCCTTGTGTGCAGGGTTGCCTGATCTAAGGCAGCAGCCTTCTACTAAAGATGGCTATGCACTGGTACATAAACACACACGCACACAAATATGAATTTATATTTAATTCAGGAAGGAATTATTTCATATGCAACGCAAAGAAACCGAAAAAAAATAAAGTGTCCGATAAACAAAACAAACTAACCAGACACCAGGAAAAAGGAAAGGAATAATAAACACCACTAGAAAAAACAGGACAACAGCACAGACAATGCCCGGGATATACACAGTTAGAGACCTGGAGAATTCGTGTTCTCTTGCAGGCGCAAGCAAGACTTCCAACTATAGGTCTGTATCACGTTCACAATTAGCCGTTCACTTACTCGACACTTCCTGGCAGTAGCTGAGCCTATGATGAAACTGTAGCTGAATACAGGCTCCATTTCACATTGTCAGCGAGCAGCTAGTGAACAGCTGCTGTCGGATTAATTTAACAAATATTCTTGGAGGCTAGCCTACAGGTGAGTGAACCCGCGAATTTTTCCGGTCTCCAGACATAGTCTTTTGACGGCGTACGTCACGTGTTTTCACTAAAAAAAAGTTATATTAACCCAGAATTGATATTTTAATGTGCCAGGATTGCTTACAGCAGTTTTCAGCCACCGCGTTGCCACAGAATATTTAGGTAGGCCTATACAGAAGTGAAATAGCAGGTACGCCAGCGAACTCTGTCATGCACGCCAGTAAAATGGCTTCCCTGGCCAGCAACATGGCGGAAACACCTACCGCCGATCGGCTTAAGGTTGCTGCCCTGCTAGCCAGGCAGCCAAGCCAATAGGAAACCTGCTGTAACGTGCAGGAGCCAAACATACACGGGGCTGGTGTCAACAACCTATGGCAGCCAATAAGCGGTGAAATTCGCCCGTATCAAACGAGCCGCCACGTCATTTCACGTCTGTATCACTGTTTAGCCTGTGGCGCCGCTCAGCCCAGAGTTGACGCGAGCGCGCTGGTCATCTGAGTGATCAGGGCGTTGATTAGACCAGTATGCATGTCCTTGCGGGTCATTGATCGTTATACAAGTGGTTGGGGGAAGGGGGACTGGTCGGGCACTGACCGCAACATTCACCATATTGGGAGGCAGTCAGGAAGAGAGGATGTCAACATGCTCCTCCTGTCTCTCCTACCAGCTGGTATTAACTAACCTTCCTCCTCGGCGCGCAGAAACTAGAGTTATTGGCCAGGTTTATTTATACCTCGCTCCCGAACATGGCAGGGGAACCACGGGCCTTCCCGAGACGTAGTCGTGTGGTCAACCTCCTCGCCCCCTCCTCATGGACCACTCTCCTCGTGTGACCACGGGCAGGAAATACTTGGCTGTTCATTGACACGTTGATGGTTATTCGAGCTTCTGACTGTCACTGACCTCTGCAGCAGGTCTAGTGTTCTAGAACTGGATGGAATCGACTGTACCTGTGCTCGCACTTTGTAAACTTTGTTACCTTAAGCTGTTAAGGCTCGGAATCGGTCGCCATATTGAATTATTTAATTTTTCGCTCTTATGAAATTCTGAGAAGAAAAATGTGAAAAATTTTACTATAATATCAGTTCTATTTACCTTATACTACAATAAAAGCATCGCAGTTCGACTTTTAACGTATATTTAAACAGTAATTAATCTAACAATTTTTTTATATATTCTTAATTTGCTCGACTGATTACGTCTTAATTATACGTTAAAAGTTTAACTGTGATGCTTTTATTGTAGAGCAAGGTAAATAGAATTGATATTATAGTAACACATTTTACATCTTCCTTCTCAGAAATGCATAAGATTGAAAAATAAAAAAAAATTCAATATAGCAACTGATGCCGAGCCTTAAAGAGTCCTATCCAGCTGGCGCATGAACATTTCTGCAGTGTGTTAGGAGCAAGTTTCTTAAGAATTACTAAACGTGCCATCGATATTTCTTGTCTACGAAAAGAAAACACATTTAAAACTAAACTTATCTATTTTTGTTTTCTATATATGCTTAGAAACATTGTTTCAGAGCACCTCAAAAAGGCCCTAAAAACGTCTTGTTCATAATGCTATCACGTAAAAATGCCAACCGGAGTTGTAAAACAAGAATACAGAATCTTGCACGCGACTTTGTTTATGCACTTTCTCTAAATAAAAAATAAATAGGGCCTCCGATTAAAATCCCATAGGTAAGGCTACTGAATTTGGTGATAATAATTCTGCACCGAATAGTTTCGTTATCTTAGGTACACATCTGCAGCGCTGCTTCATTGTTATTGGCAGCGTGTCTTTGTGCAGAGGCGCGACTTATTTGAATGTGCCAATCAGAATAACGTTACTGCGATATCACACGGCTGCGACTTAAGGCCATGCCCGGTAGTTTTTTTCACGTTGGTGCAAAAAACTCAAAAAGTTTTCAACCAAATGGGTTGAAAAAAATTGAGAGCGTGTGAAGTCATATTATGCACAATTATACGTAGGCTTTAAAAAAATGAGTCGTTTGCCAGTAAAAAAAAAATATTTTGTGCCATTTTGGCTCATTTTCATGCTAAAATATGTGATACTTTGGGTGCAAGAATCTAAAAATCCATTGTGTTCATTGCAACGGAAAAATTCAGATAGAAACTTTGATGTATTAGTGGCAAAACAATGTAGCGATTTTGTGATAGAGATATTAGTTCATTTTGGAAAAATTATTTTCGAAATCACTGCAAAACTACCAGGCATGGCCATAAGGGTTGATTCCCAAGGCACTGAGAGTCAAAACGTTACTGACCACGAAGCAGAAATGTAAATATGCATGTAAGGCTTCGAAACATGTTACTACACAATCTTTTTCACAAAAAATCACTGGCTCTACGCACAGAAAAAACCAACGACTGGAAAACTGCACGTCTTTTTTACGTCCCGTGCATAAAGGTGACACTGTGGATGAATCACGAGCAGGTTTAGGCCTAACAGCTGCTCTGTTCCAGTGCCTTAAGGATGTCCAAGTGCGATAAAATCATAATTTTATATTTGTATGAAATATTGTTAGTTTCGTAGACGATACTTGTGAGTACATTTCACAATTACAAAACAATTTTAGCTCTCATAGTTTTCTCACACCGGGGTGTCAATGTCAAAATTTGCTTGTTACACTGCCATGCAGGTAGTGAAAAACCAACTGACCTATTTAAACAAATCACTTCACTATGAACTTACATGCCATGAGCTATGCAATAAATCATAAAAAAAACCACAACGTAATATTCTGAATTAAAAATAATATCGCAAAATTACAGAAAATAAGTTGCAAAATCATAAATTTTTTAAAAATACAAAAACAGTTCAAGTGCGTTGAAGTAATAATTTCATATTTTTATGAAATAGTGTTAGTTTTGTAGACGACACTTGTGAGTACGTTTTCCGCTTACAAAATAATTTTAATTGGCATAGTTTTCTCATAACGGTGCGTCAAAGTTAGAATTGGCATGTTCTGCTGCCGTGCAAATAGTGCAAACCAATTGACGTACGTATGTGAAATAATTCACAGTGAAATATCATATTATGGGCTACGTAATAAAATATTTTTAAAAAATCCCATGAAATATTTTAGCATTTGAAAAATTTTCTGAATTCTCAACTTTTTTTCTTGTACTTTTGCGATTTTTTATTAATTCAAATTATTACGTTACGGTCTTTTAAATATGTTATTGCATAGCTCATGGGATGTAATATCACAGTGAAATAGTTTATTCAAGTAGGCCAGTTGGTTTTCATTATTTGCATGGCAGCGGAACAAGCAAATTATGACTTTGTCGTACCGTTATGAGTAAACTTTGGAAGCTAAAATTGTTTTTAAGAGAAAACTGTACTCACACGTATCGTCTACAGAACTAACACTATTTCATAAAAATATAACATTATGATTTTATCGCACTTGAACACCCTTAAGGAATCAACCTATCTTCAACATTTCATACAAAATTATGAACCCATAGAGAGTTAACAATTATATGTTTCGCTTTGAGGCCACATACGTTCATGGTCTGCACGCGATAAAGTGAGTACTTTTGGAGGTCGCCTTATATAGATCAACAATTAAAAATATATATTAAATGTGGCAGAAAAATATAAACTATCTTAAATGAAAATAATAACCAGGACTTCATCGTAAACTGCCTTTTATATGACATTTTATTTATTTTCTAATGCGGGGTGTGAGTAAAACTGATTGTTGCTGAGTATCGGAAAACTCACACATCAGTCTGCTGGAGTTGCTTAGATTGTTCGTGTTTATAAAGACCGGCACATACACCAGTTGTCCAAAATATTGCATCTGTCGTCGTCAAAGGTAGTCCACTATTGTTTTCTTTGATATATTCGTTGTGTTGTCTTGTCTGTAAACATTTCTGTCGCTGTGTTCATTTGTGTTGTCCTTGTTGTCTTTATACATCATAGTCGACATTTTTATGCACCGTGTTTGGTAGTAGTCAGTTTGTACTTTCTTTTTAGTTTTTCCCATTGCATTGTACATCGGATGTGTTCCAAATTTCGAAATACTTGTTTGTTAGCTACAGCCACCTTTGGCTTCCTTGTTTTGTTTCCATTTTTTAAAATGAGTTTCTCGTATTTAGTCCTTTTATATAACTGTGGGTTTTCTGCGACTAAGCAACACTAGTTATCAACGGCGAAGCGCGTCATTTTGCCCTAAAATCCATTTGGCCTAAAAGTCATTTCGCCTAAAATTTTAAAGTGGCCAACAGTCACTTAGCCTAAACCTAACTTGGCCGGAAAGTCACTTGGCCTAAACGTCGCTTGGCCTAAAAGCCATTTGGTCTAACAGGCGTTTGACCTAAAACTATTTTAGGCCATATGAATTTAGGCCAAATGGTGTGTACGCATTATTTGTGTATATCCAACAAGGCTCTTCAGTTTGCCTCCTTTTATAGTATCAAATTTGCAAAATCCTCATGTCTTGTAATCAGATAGGCCATGCTGCCGGGTACGCAGTATAATATTGAACACAAAAGCTACCACCTCCCCACACAGAAATGTAGCGCCAGTTATCTTTGGTTGCTGCCGCCGCGCCGCGCCGCCACAGTGGCACCCTGCCCGCGGCAGATCTCCGCCGACATTGACCGCCAGCTTTCTTCTGCGGCTCGCGAGGAGAAAGTTACGTCCAGCTACGGCGACAGGTGGACAACAACCCCCCTTGCCTCTCTCCCTCCCTTATGTACCACTGGGCTTCAATCCGTGGCTTCCTGGTGTCTCCAGACGCAGAGGTCCACCGAGTCTACTTCTTCAGGAGCCAATATCGTATTGTGTGACGAGACACTTCACCACTAACTGCAAGACTCAAAAGTCTGAGGCTTCTGCCCAAAAAAATAAAAAATAAAAAAAAAAAACTGGTCAAATAATTTCGGATATTTTTATATGAACGGCAACTGCCGTACGATGGTGTATGTGATTACAAAGGGTACAGTATAGTATTTACACTAATATAATTCACAGCAGGTGTTCAATATACTCACCATTCACATTGCTGCAGCAGATCAGTCGTCTTCGCATAGACTCGGCGAACGCTCTACCAGCCTTGGGAACGTCTTGACCACCATATATTTTTACATAACACGCAATCAGATGTTTGCCAATAATATCAATGCTTTAATGTGTTGGAACACCTGCACAATGTACGCTGCAGTTAATTGCAGTTCATAAGCATGGGCAATGCCAGCTGTGTAGTAAATGAAACTTTCTGCATAACTCCAGGCAGAACATATACTACTGCTACACGAACCAATATTTTGTGGCAGCTACACAAAAGGTTTCTTTCAATGTAGTAACTGAACTAGTAGTGTGTAGTGACTGGATTTATTTACTTGGACATACTCCATTGCGAAATAAATGACTGTCAAAAGGAAACTAAAAATAATACAAGAAAACATAAATAAGCAGAGTATGCTTTAGTCATCAGGATACATACACATCATGAAATTCCAAAACTGGAATCTGGTCAGATAAAAAGAAGGAACAAACAGAAAATAAAAAGAAATAACAAGAAAATAAAAATAGCTAAGTTGACATGCGACACAACGATGAGGCGAGACAAAAACACAAACACAAATACAACAAACAACACAACGATGAGACTAAACAAAACACAAATATGTCGGACACAAACAGAAATAACAACAAACGACACAAATGATGAGACGAAACAAAACACAGTAGTTTTCCAAACAGTCAGTATTATCGACGTTTCGGGAACTGGAATCTGTTCCCGTCATCAGGTAGACACACAGGGTTCAGGAACACGAGTGCGACTGATGAGGAGGCTGGAAAGTGTAGTGAGTGGTTACTAGATATGTTAGTGCATTAATGACTACGTCCTCTGACACTTCAGACCGGGTAGCATAGGGTTCTTTCCTTATTTCACTGTAACTCTTTTATTAGCTGCAAGTTCTACCCAGTATGTATAATCAAGTGTAATCAAGTAACTAGGTAACCTGGATTCTCGCAAGACGATATTCGCACCAGCTAGTTTCAGTGACTTACGTCCATATTTGCAGCTTTGCTTCGTGGTTATCTGCAGAGTGTTACTGTGCAGATGTCGTATACATGTATATATGTGTTATCCTCTTTCGAGGTCTTTATATTTTCACGCAGTGGACTTATCGTGAGACTTACCCACTTCGGCCTCCCATCAGGCGGGGAGACAGGATCCGCCCGACCACCGCATTGTCCTCAAGCCAACAGTTAGTTGGAACTGTCAAACCCCTTGACATAACACTAAACTGCACCTCGGGACAATTACCAATGGGGTAACAGATGCTACTATGAGAGCTTCAGGCCACCCGTCTGAAGATCATACCTAGCCTACATTGCTGTTCCCCGGCTGAGACCCCCTGCTCAGTCTCCTCTTGGTTTGAGTCGAGTCACTACCCACACCCCTAATATACTCACCGGGCCTGCTTGTGCAGATGTCAATCAGAATTAGTATATTGAAACCACACGTCTGTGATTTCCGGATTGAACTCCAAGCAGCGTGAGGGTTAAATTTTACTTTCACTCGCCATGAAGCAATGCTGCAGATTGAAACTAGTTATCATAAATATATTATAAAAACATACACTGTCTTTAACAATAACATACATGACTGACACGTATAAATGTTTGTAGTATAATTAGTCCTTACAACAATCCTAGCAATTGTCTCGACCCTTCTAATGCAATAACTGTAGAATGTAAATACAGATAGGAACGGAAAAACTCACGATTTCCTTTTATGTAACGCAAAAATCCAAACTTGAGCACATTTCATCTGTCGTTGCTATTCCATTGCAGTTAACTTGACACAACAGGGAGAGCTTTGGGCCAATAACAATCCTGTAAATAAACGAGGGCCAATTCTGATCACACATGGTGTAGGGTGAAACTGGCAGCTCACTAGGGCAGCGGCCAAATGACTCACAGCTGACATTCGAGAATGTATAAAACAGTTAAGTCTAGCCTTTAGGTCACTGAAGTCGCAACATTTTCCTGTTCGTAGTTGTGAGCAACAGCTGTTCGAAAAAACGCAATGAAGATGCAATCAGTTACAGTTGGGAGAATGTTCCATTCACTTAACACAGCTGCAGGTATTAACGCACGCGCAGTACGATCCGAAACCATAATTACGTCACGTACATCGGAACGCAATCTGATTACGCCGTAGATTAAATGAGGCCCGTGTTATTAGCGGAATATTAGATTCGCCTTTCCTTTCTCAATCGTTTTTTCAGCAGATATGTGCTGCGAAATTCAACGACCACAGCAACATTAGAATAGGAAAGTACTAGTGGCGTAGATCAGCTGGATGAAACTAACCTAACCGGAGTAAAACTTACTTCGGTTGAGTACGCACGAATGTTTCCACATCTAGGTCGTAACCAATATCTAAGGACCTAAAATATTCGTGTTTTTATTTGGGCACAAGCTAGGGTTCAAACAACTATAAATTCGTGTGTCTTTCACAATTGGCTCTTGACTTCTATGACACATTATTGAGGTCGCAAAGCCAATAGTAAAGAAAAAACCTCCATTCTGTGGTAGTAAGGCCAGGGAAATAGCGAATTTTTCCTATCTTCATCAATGTCAGAACTGCGTAAATTTTGTACAGAGAGCAAGGCGCACTAGATGTGAGTTAGTTGCCTCTGTACACCACTGCGAAGATGCCAGTCTCATTGCTCTCTGAATTCCCACTTATCACTATCCTGTTGGTCCACACCACATTCCTCTGCAATGTACGATGTTTATTGTTGGCCGGCTTTCAAACAATGGATTGACAAGTTGACTGCGGTTCAATCAATCAGTCCGAATGTGTGTAATATGATTTGCAGGGGCGTCTAATTTTCTCCCCAGCTCGTATAAATAATCATGCGCACTTCTGCAACTCTCCTTCATGGTTCTTGATTGGGTGTTTTTACTCTCAGTGTTTTGGGTTTCTGCCCTCAAGTCATAAATGTGTCGTGTTGCAGTAACCTTGCTCTTGGTAGTACAGTCAAATAAGTGATACCTTTACACAAGGATATACTGCCAGCAACCATTAAGCATGAGTTGCAGCATTGATTTTTTAAAACGTTCTTTAGAATCCCTTGTAACTGAAAATGATAGTTGCAGTTCCTGCATAGCTTTTGTGCGGTGAATACGAACAGTAGCGAGGTAATGTAATTATGTCTTTGTAAGGTTATCCTTTAATGGCAGAAACTTTTCCATTGACCCGACCACTGTGCTTCGGCATAAACTTCAGGTTATTTATTCTGATAACATCGTGTATACTCACGAGGTAGGAGATCTCACAAGGAAAGTCTGCATTATGTGTGATATTTCACAACCATTTAGTGAAAGATATGTGATTACGACTCCAGTCTAAAGGCATGTTGGCCGGAGTTCTGCACATCTAACAATTGCGAAGTAGGGCTCTCTCGTTATGTTCTCCGCAGACTCCCGCCACTTTAACCCAGCAATTAGACGAGCTGGTTTGTCGTGTGGGGTGTTCCTGGATCTGAAGAAAGGAAACTTGGTGAGGTGAAGTAGTCACCGAGACTTGAATCATTCGACAGAAAGGTATTCTACGGCTTGCACAGAAGCAATTGTTTCATGAAAGTTTCGTTGTCTTATGACACAACACCGCTGATCAGTATACAGACAAAGATAATGGCGAATTCTTCTATAGTTCCATTATTCGGACGTGGTCATCATTACTGACCCGGATATTTCGCGGATGCAACGACCAGCCGGCTGGACTCCACAGTCCTGTGTACACTTTGCCCTCAGCTACTTGTTGTTGTCTGCTGCTCCAGTGAGTGGTACGAAGAAGTAAGTGGGAATTGTCATGCATATCTGCTGCTGGTTCAGAGTCCTGAAGGGCAAGTTTAATTGAGGAGCAAACTTTCAAAATCAGACATGTCCACCTTATCTAGTTGTAGAAAACAGTTAATAAACATCATATTTTATAGCACTAACTAAGAACAAACGTACCCATTTCAATAAGACACGTGTTTTTTTAGAGCCTGAGTTCATAGTATGTAACATATCTTGTTTATTTAGAAAGAACATTTTACTCATTTTCGGGATTTTGGACATGTCTGGTTTTGAATTTTTGCTCCTCGCTTAAGTGACCGAGTCGCCATAGTAACTCACACGAACATGATTCCAAAATGTAACTCGTCTTCAAATAAATCCGCGAAATATCAGGGTCTATAGTAATTAAAAATGAGGGGAGGAGGGACAGGCGTTTTTTTTCCGGTCTGTGTAGAGAATGATTGGTGTTCATATGGAAGAGGGGCAAGGCAGCAGCGGAAATATGTGGGAGACTAAATTGAAGTGGCACAAAAATGTGGAATTTTAAATAAAGCTTAGGGACAGGAAAAATTTGCGAGCTCATTATCTTACAGGCTAGAGTTCAATACATTGTACACTATCGAGAATGAGATGTCTATACATAGGCTGTTACCCCAATGAGCAGCCAGTTACACACCAAACTATATGTGATGTGGTTTATTCCTCGTTTACTTGCAGGTTTGTTATTGTCACAGAGTTCTCCATGGAGTTTCTAGTGAACTGTTAACTGGATAAAGCCATCTGACGGCAGATACGATCGCATATGTAAAACGGTGAACGCAAAATTTTGTCGTTTATTTAACCTTGGAAATATTTTTTATATGGCTGCTCTCTCGACCAAGTACAACCAGTGTTCTTATTCATTCTTTGGTTGGGTCACATGATCTTGAACTAGAGGTTGGTCATGAGTGGGTACAAGGTATGCAAGTGTTTGCTGCTGTAACATGGCTCCAAATATCACATGACTACTTACTTAATTACTCAGTGGTCTACAAACAGAAGTGTTTAGCCGACGTCAAGTTTCATGTGAAAGAAAGTGTTGCCCTAATTAAACGTCAGCATTAATGTTTTATTCAGAATCTGCTAGTGATATGAATTAAAATGTCTAAAACGGGAATTTTCGCGGTAAGATCATGAACTAATATTTCTAAAATAGAATTTTCGCGGTAAGATTTCAGTACGGACGTCTCTGTGCAGATTCTCTAAGAACGTGAAGCAAAACTCTATTGTTAGTAGAGACCCGTTCAAGAAGAACGTTAGACTTCAAACTATTGTTAATGTGAATCTATTTCGAGATTGGGTAGTTGTTAGGGCCGTGAATTTTCGCGGAAATAATTTTGCCCCAGTTTGTTTCAGTTCCTTACGTTCACGTCTACAGCTGTGCTTCATAGTCGGTGACTGGATGTTTGAACAATCACGTGTCTTGATCCGCAAGTCACATATGTGTGATGTTGTAGTAAACGTATTGTGATTGGCAGAGTCTAATGAGGGACGTCACTTCACAAAGACACGCTGCCAATTACCATGAGGCAGAACTGCAGATGTACACTAAGGCACCGAAATACAGTGTGGAAAAATCCTTTTCGCGATAAGTTCATGGCCCTAGTAATTGTTTATTAAACTCGTCCTGGGCCAATAGCAGACCCACATGAAACTCCCTTGCTATCTTGTCAGATATACGACTGGCCTCTCACTGGAGCAGCAGCCAGTAAACAAATAGTTGAGGACAGAGTGTACATAGGACTGTGGAGTCCAGCTGGCAAGTCGTTGAACCAGCGAATACCCCGGTCTCTAAGCGAAATTATGAAATCACACTTTTAATGTCTTTTAGAGGCGCATTGTCAAGCGAAAGACTGAACACCAGCTCAACCTTCAGGCCCTCTCACACGATCAAATATTTCTTGAATTCAAGTTATTGAATAGCACAACGATTTAAGAAATTAATAAACATTGAAAGGATCACTTGAAAAATGTATCACATTATTTATAAACAAATGATGCACAAAATAAATAATGCAGCTATTTTACAATTATGTAGGCTGCTAATCGTGTACGACACAAAAATATTTGGTTAAACCATTACAAGATTTCTCATTATTTTAGTATATATTATTTAAAATAAATTATGCATGTATTTATAATTAAACTGGTTTAATTCGCATACAGAACTCAAATATTATGTTATTTGAATTTAAAACGCTAGACAAACCAATTTTCGATTTCAAATATTTTTAATCAAGAAAAATTTTAATATGTTCAAAACGAAAATGATTGATGAAATTCAAGACACTCAATAAATTGAAAGACCGCAGCGGCTATGACGTCAGCATGGCGTCACACAACATTCAATAAATTTAATACAATAAATTAGACAGAAAATTGAAGCAAAATTTGATCGTGTGAAAGGGCCTTTACAGATGTTTGTTCTCCAGTGTAGAGATAAGAACTAGGTGTGATGCGCGCTCCGTGGAAGACCTCGCTTCTCGGCTTCGGACACGCGTAGTCCTCCTTTGCCCAAGCATATGGAGTCGACTTCGGGTCAGCGGACTCGGGAAGTTATCCTGCCCAGAGTGATCGTCGTCATGTGGTGACGGCCGACACCAGCACTTACTTCCACGCACCGACGTCTAGTCACGAAGGTTGGCGACCTCGGAGAAGGCGTGGTCAGTGACGAGCTCCTGAGGGCGCGAGTGACCCTGGACAGGCC
Source organism: Medauroidea extradentata (assembly GCA_003012365.1). Taxonomy (NCBI): domain Eukaryota; kingdom Metazoa; phylum Arthropoda; class Insecta; order Phasmatodea; family Phasmatidae; genus Medauroidea; species Medauroidea extradentata. The sequence continues at coordinate 113,383 of PNEQ01119898.1, forward strand.
GCTCAACCCCCACGACCTTGGCGCGATGTGAACGCCCCCAGCAACACATGCTGCCCCTGTCCAAGGTCGGCTGTGACCAGTGTCCAGTCCCCGCCTCCTTCCTTACCTAAGCCACATTCCTCCGCCGCTCTGATTGGCGAGATCGCCGACCTGCAAACTCTGATCTCGTCCATTCGTCACCGGTCGCTGCCCCAGTTAAGTATCTTTCGACTTATCTTCAGGGGAGGAAAATTTTGCGAGTTCAATGACTAAAGGTGGGAGAAATTCGTGGGTTCACTGACCCGTAGGCTAGTCTCTAAGAATATATGTGTACTCAAGCAGACAACAGCGGTTTATTGGCTGTTTGCTGATACAGTGGTACCAAATGATTGGGCGTGTACGTAGTTGCTTCTATGTTATTTGCTCAGTGCTCTCCAGGAGGCGTAGTCAACGGCCAATTGCTAAAGGGAAATCAGCCGACAATTCTTTGAAGTCTAGTTTGTGCCCAAAATGAAACGTTAATTTTTCAGGTCGCTATCAATGACCTACAGACTAGACTCCCCAGAATTATAAATTACAGAGCACCAACCATCTGTTCCTTAGGCCGTTAGCTACTGCCTCAGTGAACAATCAGTTACATCCTGGATAAGATAGGACAGCATTTACTGGGTTCAAAGTTCTTTAGGGAGTCTAAAACGAACGGTGAGAGGTTTTAATGAATATGTAGGGACAGTCGAAATTCGTGTTAATATTTTGGATGAGACTAGAATTCATTATGGTGTACATCTTTGAGCACAATCTATGATATCATTGGCCCTGGGCCTATATGATGTCCAGGGACAGTAAATTTTCGCGAAATGATTTTTGCATAACGTTGTTTCAGAGTGCATGATATAATTCAGCGCTAAAATCAAGAGTTCAGAATTGTACGTTTCTCGAAGCCAATAAAAACAGCAAACACAGACAATAGTTTTTGCCAATTTTGTGCGCAAAAATTTTTCTCGATTAACACATATTTGAAGAACATACTCCTACTCCGGAATCTCGTACATTTAATTGCTGCGCAAGAGATCACGTTCGCGCTTAACAAATGCATTGTTTTGGCTAAATGTTTGCTTATAATGTTGGCTAGTATCATTATCAAGGATTGTTGTTTTGTAGTTTTTATATATTGACTTTCAAGAAGTGTAGATTTCAATTGTAGAACCCAGCGCTTATTTATCTACCATGTCTTCCTGATTTGTGGTCAGCGACTGGATGTTTCAACTCCCAGTGTCTTGTTGCTCTATCCGCAAATCACAGATATGTGGTGTCGCAATTAACTTTGTTCTGACTGGTACAGTCAAATGAAAGATGGCTCTACACAAATATACAACCAATGACCATGAAGTAGACTTGCAGATGTGCACGTAAGGCACTGATACAAAGTGGGGCAAATATCTTCCTTTCTCTAGTAATGCATTTTACGCATTTGATTGCTTTGTGTACGATTGATCTCTCTTCATTGGAAATTAAAACTGTTGGCCAGAAACATTCCCTGCTGCAAGCAACGACATTCTAAAGCCTAGGACGACGTCGAGCGAGAGAATAAGTGCTTCCAGTGTAGTCTGTAGTCAACGCGAAATTTGTTAGATTGAAAACACGCGACTAATTTTAAGACAAGCTGGAATCCGACCTCATTCACTTGTCTTTAATGATTGTAGTTGGCCCAGAGTTCTTTAACCTCCCTGAGAACGTTCAGCCTCTAACAAACCTGCTAGTAAACGATGCTGAACATCGTCCTGCCTGTTCTAGGGTGTATTTGGATGCTCTCTGGGACAGCAATCAATGTACAGACAGCTGATCCAGAGAACAGTGATTCCTAGACTGGAGTCACAGAACAATTGAAATTTACCTGTCCCTATAACTGAATAAATCATCTGAGAAATAATATAACTTAATTTTCTACCAAAATGAGTTGTGGGTGTTATACTATAAATTTGTACAGAGGTAGTGAATGAAATCTGGCGTTTCTCAAATTAACACATAGTTAAGTACCCTGCTGTACAAAATTATAACACCCACAACTCATTTTGGTAGAAAATAGACTTATGCTGTTCGTCAAATGACTGATTCAATAAATGTACGGTGAATACTTTTAAAATTAAGGCAGACAACCGGTTGACATATACGTTTATCTACTGGACCACCAAATAATTTATCTTTTGTTTCCATCGTTCTTCAGACGTAAGATATTTATCAGAAATTCTCAAAATAAAAGTGTACTCTACTATAGCACGTGGAATAAATACACAACATCAACATTAAAAACGTTACTAGAGATATGGCAATAAGAGTGCTTGAGAATAAGTAAGATTTCTAAGTAACGTACGTGTGATTTCTTACGAGATTACGTAAAGTCGTAACAAACATGTCCGTGAGGATTCTATGTTTGACATATCATCCATATGAAAACACTCTCTGACTGCAGCGCTACCTTGTCACATGTACAACTGTCCACTCACTGGAGCAGCTGTCAATGTACAAGTAGCTGAGGACATAGTGTATATAGTACTGTGCAGTCTAGCCGGCTGTTCGTTGAACCCGCGAAATTGCCATGTATCTAATTATATTTATAGACTGTAAGTATTTGTGAGTTCAGCATGATCGCTAGACATTCTCTTGTTTTGTTAAGGCCTTGCTCTTTAGTTTTGCAGTGGCATCGAAAATATTTTTTTAAAACGCAAATTAATACATACATCAGAAATTCATTATAGCAGTTTTAACACTTATATATTAGTTTTTATCTGAATTTTTCTGTTGCTATACACCAAAAGGATTTTTAGACTTTTGCCCCTGAAATATCACATATTTTGTTATCAAAATAAGCTTAAATGAAGCAAAAGAATTTTTTGCTACCAAACTGTACGTTATTTTAAGAAACGTATGAGTGTACACAGTCTCAAATTTTTTCAAAGGATTTGGTATAAAAATGTTTGCGTTATTTGCAATTGTTTGAAATAAATGAAAGATCATGGCCTTAAGCAATTATGACTCAATCGTTATGCGCCTGCTATACATAGTAGGAAACCTTGCTTGACATTGCATTTGATAACCCGTTGTTTTGTTAGCTTGTAGCATTCAAAGCTGCATGAAGATAACTGTGGACGAACGTTATAAGTAACACGACGAGTATTACAGGTAGTTGTCCCTACAATAATATAATTTTACAGTTATTCTTGTCCATTTAATTTTAGTAGAAAAGTTTTGAAACAGATTATATTTATTAAAAATGTTTGAAGTGGCTGGAAATATTTTCCTGCGAGTGAAAGAGTTTATAGTGTTAATTTATTTCATACAAAAAAAGATTATAAACGCTTGGGCTATCGATAAAATTCATTGGAGAGGTAAAAATGTGGTTGGAACTATACAGGAAAAAATACTTCACGGTAAGAGAGAGAGAACAAGATATGGGAAGAATGGAGTATGGGAATATATGTAATTTAACGACGCTGTGCTGACCACAACTCCGAATACGGGATTGACCACAGCCTTGGGAAAACCATATGCTGTAAGACTATTGACTTCTTCTGTTTTTGTAGTAATGTGTACCTTGGATGTCGCAAGAAAAGTCAATTCAAATGAGGAATGTTAGGTTTATGACCAACTGTGTTCTTGACGAGTAGACTTTATTCCTCGGGGTTTTAAAAGGCGACGGAAATTCCAGTTGTGGAAAGAATGACGATACGTCAAACAAATGCTTATCTGTTTGTGTTTTACTATTAAGACTCATATTTACAATGATACAGAAGTTTTCTGTGAAGCAGAAGACGCACGGCACTCTTACGTTTCATCGTTCATGTGCAGCGTGGACTTCCTGGCAGACGTATTTTGCGTATTTGTGCTGTAGAAGTGTGGAAGCGATAAGAACGATACAGCATGCGTAGTACAACTCAGCATAACCCCTATAAGCAAGTCAATGAACTTGGCTGACTTGTCAATAGCTCACCTCTATGAGACATTCAGCGGCGATACTGTTATTTTACGTCGTAATATTCGAGATTAAGACGAGTTGTACACGATTAAAACTTTTAAAAAATTCTGCACCAATATAATAATTAGAACTACTGATTATTGGTGAGAAGAATTTTTGCACAGACTTGTTTCATTTTCTCATGTACACCCCTGTACCTCTGCTTCATGGTTATTGCAGCGTGTATTTGTACGGAGGGCGTCACTCATTGGACTGAGCCAGTGAGAGCAAGATTATTGAGACACACAAGTATGTGATTTGCTGGTAGAAGCCCAAGGCACCTGACAGTTTAAACATCCAATCATTGGCTACGAAACATAACTGCAGCTGTACACGTAAAACACTGAACAAAACTGGGTCTAAATTATTTATCACGAAATGTATGGCCTATAAGTTAAAGTTGTATAGTTCTAACTGCGACTGTTGGACATAGAAACAGTGCATAACCAATATAGATACAAAACCTTCAGTGTTATACACAGTAAATAGGAGTCAAGCATGTTATCAACATTTCCCGCTATTTTCTATAGTCTCTAGGAACTGAATAAATTGGATGCAAAATTATTTACCAATGATCTGTGGCTCTAAATATCACACGTAAAAGGACCGCACACTGAAAAAAAAGAGTATTGTTGTAGGAACCATACTTGTGTTAAAATAAGGACAACAAAACAGTTTGGTTGTTGGTACTACTCTGGACAGTTTCTTCAACTATCTGTTTTGTAGAAGTTACCATCTGGTGTGTAAAAGCAACAAGGCTCTTTGTATCTTCTACAAAACAGATTCTTGAAGGAACTGACCAGAGTAGTACCAACAACTAAAATGTTTTGTTGTCCCTATTTTAACACAAGTATGGTTCCTACAACTATACTCTTTTTTCAGTGCAAAAAACATATATTTTTACCAGTTTTGGAAACGATAAAATAACCTTTAAACACTTATGGCTAGCCTGAAATTGTTATACAAACGCGCAACTTTCTTTGAACGACATTCCTAAGCAGACAGAACTCACGTTGACTAGTGTTCGATCAAACTCCTGTTGGTGGAAGCTGTGCATTCCTCTCAGCGACCAGGACAGGTAAAGCTAGGGGGAGGGACTGGTGTAGGCTATGTGTTTTATTATTTTATTCTATTTAATTTATTGAAACATTTTAATTTTCTTAATTAGTATTTAATAGAATTATTAAGCTTCCTGGCACACATTTTTTACGTCAGCCATAATAAGGAAGATATAACAATTAA
>PNEQ01119898.1:118715-139640 GCA_003012365.1 Medauroidea extradentata
TGCAGACTTGCTTCACGGTCAGAGATTGGATGTTTTGACATTCGTGTGTCGTGGGGTTTTACACGCAAATCACAGACGTGTGGTGTTACAGTAACCTTATTGTGATTGGTACAGTCAAATGAGAAACGTCACAGTTCAAAGGCACGCTGCCAACATCTATGAAGCAGAACTGCAGACGTGCACATAAGGCACTGGAACAAAGTGGGGCAAAATTCTTTTCGCGAAAAGTTCATGTCTCTAACAATTAATTAACATGATTCTTTCACATGGTAATTAAGAAGCGGGATTCTATAATTATAGACCCAAAAAATTCACGTTCAGTATTGGGCACAATATAGATTTCAAACGAATGTAAACTTATGTCACTTTGCAATTGGCCCTCGACTTCACACCTAGAGGGCGTAGAACCAATAAGAAACAAGCATAATGCATGCCCAATAATGTGGTATCACTGCGTCACCGAGCCGCCAATGGGCAGCTGATATCTGCATGAGTATGCAGATAATATTGGAGATCAGTAGGGCCCGGTAGTTTTCGCGAAAAGATTTTTGCATCACTTTGTTTCAGTGCCTTACGTGCACACCTGCATCTCTGCTTTGTGGTCAGTGATTGGATGCTTTAACATACAACGTCTGGAGGTTAAACCCGCAAATCACAGACGTGTTGTGTCACAGTTATCCATGTACTGATTGGCTCAGTCAAATGAATAGTTACTCTGCACAAAAACACACTGCCAATAATCATGAAGTTGAGCTGCAGGTGTGCACGTAAGACACTGAAACAAAGTGGGGCAAAAATCTTTTCGCGAAAACTACCGGGCCCTAGAGATCAGCCTGCGAATTTTTCTGGTCTTTATCAATAATGACTTAATGTATATGATAACAAATTTGAAATTATTCCCATAGAGATTGTAAACAATCTATAAAATAATTTTGTCACATAATTTAACATTTTCGTTACAAAACATAGTTTCACTCTGGGCAACTATTAATTTGTAGGGACCTGAAAAATTCGCGTTTTCTTTCCGTGCAAGCTAGATTTCAAACATCTGTAAATTTGTGTATTAGCCACAATTGGCATTTGACTTATTTGACATCTCCTGTAGGATAATGAACCAATAATATTGACGAAACTAAACGTAGGTCCAATCATGTGGTATCACTGTCAGCAACAGAGGCGTCGTAAACGGGGAGGGGGGGGACACGCCCCCCCCCAAAAATAACGTAGTTTTTAAAAATTTTTTAGATTAAGATTTCCTTCAGTTGTATATTAAATATTTTGATGCAGAAATTCTTTAAATAGCAGCATTTTGCACCTTAAAATATAAAATTTCCCGGTGGAGGACTCCTACACACCTCTTTATTATGTAGGTTATATGTACACTTTTCTCTACCAGTGACGTCCCCCCCAAAATCAAATGCTTACGACACCGAAGGTCAGCGAGCAGCCAATGAGAAGCTGATGTTCACTTGAGTACATATATATTCTTGGAGGCTAGCCTACAGGTCTGTGAAACCGCGAATTTTTCACGTCTCTACTAAGATGACAAATCAGTAGTAAAACACCTTCCATTAATGTAGTACAACTTTAGTGTTTACTCTCTTCCTTACTGGTTACGACATGACGCGCAGCGCCTGTTCCGAAAACACTTCATGAACGCAGCTGTAGCTACAGCTTTTGCTGTCAGGTAAGTTTACTTCAAGCAGATAATCGCAAAGGCAACGTTATAAGTAGAGTCATGCAAAATTCGCGTTATCATTTGGTAGCAGACTAAACTTCACTTTCCTATACATAACAGAGCATAATCTGCGATTCAATTGGCCACGATCTTTTATGTGTTGTAATTTACGCATGTTACGTCTTTACAGAGATTGGCCTATCTACCGTGTAAGCATTCTCCGCGGCAAGTCACGACAATATCGGCCAGCGGGAGACGTCAAACGAGCCTATAGTCACTTGGAGCCTAGTCAGCTGTCAGAAAATAACGCGAATTGTGCATGTCTCTAGTTATAAGGAACTATTTCCATTAAAACAATTTTTTTTTTCTATTTTCCACGCACCAATGCTATCAATACCAGCGCAGCGCAGCAAGTATAGTGCAAGTATGCAAGTGAGAACCGTTGACTGGAAGCAAGTCTGTCCAGTAACACGACACTCCGCCGTACATCCAGGTGATGACTCATTTCCTCCCGATATATCAAGGTCGCCAACTGTTCAGCGCTGCTGCAAGACGTATATTGCCAACTGTGGACGACGTATTTGTCAGCGGGAGAAGAGTTAAACCGTTCACTCCCCAGTGATCACGACAAGTTCTGCGTCAAGGTCATTTATAGTCAGTACACAGAATGACTGAGAACATAGAAGCGAAACTGATACATAGCGGTGACTTATAAAACCGACGAGTCAGAAAAGTATTTATTGTAGCTCTAGATACAGGGTCCGAAAATATTAGTGAATAATTAATTTCACGGTAAAGTGATATCCGAAGGTGTGTGTGTACATAAGATATATTCAGTTGGATCACAGTTCATTAATACTAATTATGAAAGACTTTCGAGTTAATAACGAACCTGAAATAAAACGATCAAATTCCTGGTGGTACAGAAAACTAGGCTGCTCAATGGGGTCGCAGCCAACGGACAAACAGCAGCTAATCATGTAAGCACAATGCAGCTGAGTCGAACCTGCCTTTCATTTTTGACGCTAAATTTTCCCTTCCCGAATTATATCAAATTGCCAGGTTTAATTTCATATCACCCCCTCACACAACGGTGGACGCCTCTAGACTACCATTTTCAAAGTCTGCGTCTATAAGCGGTTATAAGAACTCACGAGGGTAGCATGAGTAGCTCAACATTTCTGTCGCAGACGTGCAGAAAGTAATCCGAGTAAAGTTTTCATGTCAAATATGTCACGACAGCGACACCTCGATGAACTCCTCGCTTACCTTGCACTCTAGCTGGGTTTGCGGCTGTTACCAGACGAAAGTCGCCATTTTGGTGAGTGTAAATGTAAAAGGTAACAAAACCACGACCACAAACATGTGAAACTGATTGCGCTCTGTTCAAAATACGAAGAGGCAATCACAAAGCTAATATAATATGTCATATAAATTATATATAGGGACAAGAATTTTCTGCGAAAAGTTTTTCCATAAATATTGTACAATAACTATAGAATAATTTTGTCACATAAATGAAAATTTTCGTTACAAAGCATAATTGCACTCTTGGCAACTATTGAGATGTCAATTTATTCTTACATCCCAAGTCAATAAATAAAGCATTTGTTATGATATGACACAAAGCGCTTGTTCTGAAAATGCCTTGTTAATTCAATTGCAGCTACACATTTTGTTATCAGGTCATTTAACTTAGAGCAAAGTAACCGCAGTGGCAATTCTATAAGGAACTAAATTCAGTTTGAAATTTTTTTCTATTTTCGTGCACTGTTGCCGTTAAGACTAGAGCACCGAGGCAAGTGTAATGCAAGTATGCAAGTGGGATTATATTGAATATGTATTAAACAAAATATCTAATGTTACATAATGTAACTTCTGTAGTACAAAATTAACGCCTTATATAATTAGAGACCGAAGTTATCGTGAAAACGTTCTTTCTCTAATTATATAACGTGTTTTAAAATATTTAACATACTTGAAACATGTCGACTTAACTTGGATTCCAGCTGTCTTAAAACATGGAAGAGCAGGCGTTTATATAATAACCCTAGTGATCGACAGAGCCTGGTCTTGTGGCTCATGAAACATGGCTAACTCCTGTTCGTTAGTTGTAACTACGGAGCCTTGCTTTTCGGGAATAGATCTGTGCCCCATCTTGTTCCTATCCCTTTACACCTGTGTACCTATGCTTTGTGGCTATTGGCCTTTGTGTACAGACGTTGCTTATTTGATTGTGCCAATCATACGAAGTCTACGGCGACATCACACGCCATGTCTGTGATTTACGGGTAGGACCCCAAGGCACGTGATAGTTAAATAACATCCAATCACATGCCAGGAAGCACAGTTGCAAATTTGCACGTAAGGCATTGAGTGAGTGAGAGATTCTGGTCAGCGCTTAAGGGCTTGTTCCCGAGTATTTTTCAGACTAGTGCCCATAACTCAAATATTTTTTTACCAAAAGTTTTGAAAAAAATTTGAGTCAATGTGCAATCACACGATGCACAATACTGTGGACTCGTTTTTTAAAATAATGTACCATTCGCCAGCAAAAAATAATTTCCTTAATTTTTGCTTATTTTCACGACGAAAAACGTGGTACTTTGGGTAATGAAATCTAAAAAACCGTTCAGTATAATTCTACAAAAAATTCAGCTACAAATTATAACATATAAGTGTCAAAACTGTGCAGCGAAATTTTGATATGAGTATTAGGTAGCAAGAAAAAAAATATTTTCGAAATCACTGCAAAACTCCGTAACAAGGCCTTAACATCGAGGTCTTTAGCGCTGGTGAAGGACGACATGAGGTGAGTGTGGAGCAGCGCTGGATTGAAGGGACGGGGGAAACGGGAGATCCCCGAGAAAACCCGCCGACCAAACGTAAGGCATTGAAACGGTTTGGGTAAAAATATCAGTGGTACACGATTATTATAAATGCCTCAGGAGTGTAATGCCCTGGCGTTGGGTTTACTCCCCACTCGATATTAAATTTAATTTAACTATCACATTGTAACGTGTTTAAAATACTTCGCAGAAGTTAAAATTTTTTTACAACGTGGGTAGCAATTATGCAAACGAATGGAACGCTAGCTTTACAACGAAAACCTGTGTGGCCAGTACCGGCCAAGCAAAGGCACGCTGTTCTGAAGGAAAGAAAATAAGTGGATGAACATAAAACACAGAGAAGCTGTATTGCCCATAAATGGAGCAAGCACAGGTGGGGAGATGGCGAGGAAAGAACCGTCTGGCGAACAAGAAAACCTGAGAAAATAATTAACAGACATCTCTCTGCAGCTTGCAAAGATGAAGTAAACGTGATCGCAATGTCGTATTTGCACACGACCCAGATGATAGCATTCTGCACTTGACTGATTTGGCGCACCAATTTTTTCGCGAAACAAGTTTGAATGCATGATATATTTATATGTATTCTTGTACACGCCGACAGCTTTCATATGACGATTGGCCACGCCATATATGCTGCAAAATATTAACCGGACCAATCAGAAATAAGTTACCCCAGCACTGAGGACAGCCACAGCAGCTCAAGTCTTCTAGTCACGGATCCCACAGTGATGTCAAACACAATTTGCTAAGGAATTTTTTTCTCGCGAAAGATAGCTGGCACTTCACACGAGACAGTAAAATACGAAAGAGTACAAACCTTTATACTTTACACATTTTCGTATTATTTTTTGTTCATATTCGACATGTTACAAACTAGGAGTCTCATGGTTCGTTCAGTTCAAGACTGGAATATGGCACCAACGCAGTTAACCATCCCAAGATAATGTTTTAGGACAAAAAAAATCGTGTGTTCAACGACATAGAGTTTAAATACATAATCTATAGTCCTGTGTACATTTCTAGCATCAGCAGTTAGTAGCCTTCATTGGCTCCTGTCCTAGCAAGTAACTAGTATTAGACAAGCTAGCATGGAAATTATTCCTTCCTTCACTGCACTTTGCTAATTGTTTTTTGCACAGAAACATTTCAGAACTAGTATGTAAACTATTTTGCGTTGAAATTAATTCCAAAAATCTTCTAAGTCTTTTTATCATAACTGATTACTACTTGTGGCATTGACCCATACAATTTCTTTGAATAGTGACCAATAGCGTAGTTATTTCTAGGGTTCCAGAACTATCGCGAAAACATTTTTTTGGATTAATATTTACTCATAAATTTGGCAAGTACCATTATCTAGGATTGTCATTGAGTATTGGATTCATATTGGCTTCGAAAAAAGCGTAGAAATCAATTTATATTTTCAGCGTTTATTTATCTCCCACGCACTCTTAACACACAATTACTGCCAATGAAGCGAAGCTGAAGACGTGCACATTAGGCATTAAGACCAAATCACAGACTAAATAGAAATATAGACGTGAAATGACGTGGCGGAACATTAGATACGGGCGAACTTCGCCGCTTATTGGTTGCCCGAGGTTGTTGATACCAGCCCCGTGTATGTTTGGTTCCTGCACGTTACTGCAGGTTTCCTATTGGCCTGTCTGTATCTAGAAACGAAGCCACCTTACGCTGATTGGCGGTAGAAGTTTCCTCCATGTTGCTGGCCAGGAAAGCCATTTTGCTGGAATGTGTGACTGAGTTCGCCGTACTACCGGCAATTGAACTTCTGTATTCCTAAGTATTCTGTAACCAAATGGTGGAATCTCGCGGCTCAACTGATTCGTCTTTATCCAGTGGGGTCGCGGTGACCGACCGGTCAGACCATTCGCTTCCCGTCGTGGCGGGGTCGGTCCCCGAATTTTCCCACGTGGGAATCGTGTCGGACGATGCCACTGATCGGCGGGTTTACTCGGGTTCTCCCTTTTATTTCGGTGCTGCTCCATGCTCACCTCATGTCACCCCTAGACCTAGATGTTGAGCGCTGGCCAAAATCTCTCACTCACTCGTCTTTATTCAGGACAGATACGTAAGTGGCTTATGATAGGTGAGTAGACTGGTTGTCAAGCTCGTCACGCCTCTAGGGTACACGGCACGTGTGTGTTTACAGCTGTGTTATGTGCGGGCCGTGATGTATGTAGTAACACACACCCACTGACTGGAGATGAGCAGATACACGTGAAGCTAGATACCGTCTGTCAACTGCTGTTTCAGTGAAGTCCCTGCTTGGTAACGGCTGACTTCATCTAGTATCTGACCAACTCGTGGCTAACTGCTGTTAAGGTTAATTACACTACAGGTTATGGAAGAGTTTGGCACAGGGAACTTATCTGCCGTTAGTTTCGCTGCTATCGGTAAGGATCAGAAAAATATGAAAACTGTAGTAAAATTAAATTTAATTACTCTTGGGAATGACAGAAGTCATTTAACTTTATTTTAAAGTGAAAATAAACCAATTTCGCGTTCTAAATTATCAACTTTAGGAAACTTAAAATTCAGGAAAGCTCTGTGATTAATCAGTTTGCACTTAGTACCGATACCAGCGCTCAAGCGGCAGAAATTTTACCTGTGACAAACTTTTAAAATAGATCTTTCTAATATGTAGTAGAATTAACCTCACTACTGTCAACAAGATATCTAATGTATAAAGAGTGAAAACATTTACGGTCTCACCAACCTATAGGCTAGTCTCCAAGATTATCTGTATACTGAAGCTGACACCGTACGCTCATTGGCTGCTCGCTGACACAGTGGTGCCATATGATTGGGTCGGAATTCCGTTGCTTCTTTGTCCTTCGCTCAGCGACCTCCAGGCAGTATCAAGTAAGTCATAAGCCAATTGCGAAAACAACAGGAATTTAAATTAGCTTTGTGCGTAAATGAAAATGCGAATTTTTAAGGTATTTTATAGTATGAACTCTATATTATGTCCATGGATCGTCGATAAGTACAAATAGGGCTACCCATTTTTCGCGAAAAAAAATTTGTGCGGTTAGTAGATTTTTCTGTTGTAAGCGCACGCCGGCCACACTTATTTAAAATCTGCAAACAAAATATTTTTTTGCAATTCCTGGCAAACGTTTTGGTAAACATACTTCGTAAATAATCATCAAAAAGTGAAGACCATCCGAAATACTACTGTGTTTAGTAAAACAATTTAAATAACTTAAAAGTATTTCGGTTGTTGAAATTGTTGAACAGACAGGTAATTAATTATTAAAATACTTTTTAATCACTACTTATTTAATTTATTTATCATACCCGTAGCTATTCGGAGGTAGTTTCTGCTGAAAGTACTTCAAAATGTGATTTTCTGAAAAGTTTAAAACGCGAACTACTAATTCTTACAATTCGCATTCAACACAATTGATAGTTTTCCACAATAGTATTTGTCGTGTGTGTAAACAATTGTCGATGTTATAGCAGCGATCTTACGAATTTACAACCGTACGGACAGTTATGCCATTGAAGCTCCGTACAGTGTATGATCATAGCCATCTTGTGTGGTAGGAAGCCACGGAGTTACTAGTGGTAACACTGCCAAGAAGAATTTTTTTAATAGATCTTTCAGCCTACTACTTTCCCTGATTCGCCGCATGCAGGGCAGACTATAGAACCAAGGGAAGTCATTGCGGTTAATATATATAAACTTCTTTGTAAGGTAAGTCATAGTTATGAAACATCTGCTTTACTGTGATATTAAACGCTAACGTTGGTCTGTCCTACACACCGATGAATCACAGAAAGCAACTGTCGTTGGAGAGATCAATGTTATATTAAAACTTTCCTTCTCGCAGGGTTGCCACATAGAAGATAACGACCTTTAGCTGTGACGGCAATGGTAAACCCCAATACGAGAGAATGTTAAAATAAAACCTCCGATCACTGACCTTGAAGCTTGGCTGCAGATGTGCAATGCAAGGCACTAAAACGAGTTGGTGCAAAACTATTATTATTATCAGGTATCCTTAAATATCAATCACTGGATACCTACCATGTCTGACAAGTACTGTACATGTGATGTCGTGCTGCCTTATGGTACCGTAGAATGGGGATACTTGCAGCAGGTGGTTTAACTTGTAACAAATGAATATATACTAAAATTCCAGATGCTAGTAAATACTTAACCAAAATAAATATTCCTGTTACGTGCTTAATTTTTGTGGGAAAGTTATTAGCTGCTTAATTTTTCATTTACAGTCACACCAACCAGAAAATTAATTTATTTTAAAGTGTTTCAAGTTACAACACCTGTTGCAAGCATCTCCATTTTACGGCACGTGTCTACTCCACGTGACAGACCTTTCATCCTAAGGCCATGAAATAAGGAAACACGTACTGAACAACGAAAACACGCTCGACAAACAGCTGTATATCAAGGCCTCATAGCTACGCGGAATGTAAAATACACGGATAAAGGAACAATTCAGCAAGAAGAAGGCGCTTGAACCTAGTCAAGGTCACCTCGCAAATTTAGGACGCAAACACGCGGAAGCTAGGCAAGTACCTACAAGGTTGAATACTCCGCTGTACGTTATTATACGTTATCGTGCGTCCAGTCTGTTTTAAGAGATTTGGTTCCGAAGCACGAATTTCATTGTTACACGCACTAATGATGTAAATATATTTTACTAGCTGGCCCTGCGAATTCTGTTCCGCCTTAGAGGCAATAAGTAAGCAGATTTTGGATGAAGTATTTTAATGATTCTTTATTTTTCATGTATTTTGGTGCATAGGTTGCACTCTTCATTTGTTTTATTATCAGGCGCAAGAACAATCAACGCAGATGGTCTTCCTACCCGTGAACATGCATTGTCAATGATGATTCAAAGATAATACAAATTACTGATTATTACTGATTATTGATTTCTGACAAAATTTATAGTTATCAAATTTTCAAACATAGTTATCCGTAGACAAAATTATGTTTAGCTGACATTTGCGTTTTGTTATTCCATGTCATATGCGTTTTTGTTATACCACATTTTATAGTGGCTTGATTCTCTTTGACATCACATGGGAACGTGGACGAACGGGATTCAAAGTACTTCTCCTGGTTCTAAGCTACCTCCCCACTAATTTTCAGCTAAATCAGTTCAGCCGTTCTTGAGTTATAAACACTGTAACTAAAACGACTTTCTTATATACATATATATATATATATATATATATATATATATATATATACACATAGATTTCAGAATGCTACATTTTGTCGATATTAATTTTACTGCTTGAATTATTCTGAGTATCACTGTATTTCATTTCGCGAATGGTAATGATTACACTGTAAAAATAGTTTGTAAATTTGCTGCACGTGCTTATAGGAGCGCTAAGAAAGTAGGTATTGTAGAATAGCTTCCTAGACATCCATGGTAGCACTCCTAAACTTTTTTTATAAAACAGTCAAATGTATACTGAAGTTACCAGACTTGTATTGTAACAACTGTAAAAGTTTGCATATTTACAAGGTGAAAGTATGGTAACTGTCCTATACTGCGTTTAGGTTGATTACTTCCTAAAAATTTTAGGAAGGTTTTTTTTTACAGTGTAGAGCTACTGATTTTTTATGAAAATAATATTTTAATAACATCTTTTCACCTATGTGCACGTTCGTAACTCTGCTTTATGGACAGCGACTGGAGGCTTTAACTAATATTTGTGTGTCACAATTACCTTATTCTTATTGGCACATTCAAATGAGCGACACTTTTCTCAAATAACGCTGCCAATAAGCACGCCGCAGAGCTGCAGATGTGCATGTAAGACGTTGGAACAAGATGGTGCAAAATTATTTTCACCAAAAATCAGCGGTTCTAACGTTTAGAGACTGGAAAAACACTCGAAATCATTTTCCTACTATTTGAACTATGTATAATAACAGTTCATCAGATACTTGATGGATAACTCTGAGATCATAACAAACTTGCAAATAAACGAGGATTTAATCCCGTCCTACCTGATCTGCAGTTTAACTGGTGGCTCTCTGGGGCAACAACCAACGTACAGACAGCTAATTCTCGAGAAAGTATATTACAGTGATGTCAAGAATGCAGGTCTTTGAACACGCGACATTTTTATATCCTTAGTCACATTGCACATCTCTCTAATACATAATTATTATTTAGAGGATATTGAGTGTAAATTGAGAATTTTTTTAAAGTCCTTGTTGTTATTATATATATTTTTCCTTTCAACCAAGCTGTAGTTATTATTCTCTACTTGATAATATAAACATGCATGGCTTGGTTATAAAAACTAAATTGCAATACATTTTTCTTTTAGTCAAGTCATGAAGTAATTGATGTTGTAAACAATATACCAGTACAAATGTATGGCTATATAATGCAACATAAAATAGCTTCCTAGAAACTGTTGACGTAATTAATTCCATATCCTCATATGTAATTGCTCTATGCGAAAGGTATCGAAGGGTCAGGGTATCGGACCCCTCCACTATTCCCACATGCTGAAAATCCAGGGTCATACCCCGCCTGGAATCGAGTTCTGGTCGCCATGGTGGGAGACGAGTGCTCAGACCACTGCACAAACCACGGCCCCTACATCCTCACGAACTGTACAAATACCCATATACACTACAAAATTTGGTTGCTAACTAATAGCTTTATATACAGTTACTGTACACAAATTCAAACAATATAGGCCAAAATGATATATATAAATTTTATCAAACATTGATTTTGATAAGATTGTTTTCAGTAGAACTCACTTTACTTTGATCCGTCAATATTTATTTTCAATGACTTGTTAAACTGTCTGTGGTTTTTATTATCGCAATAGCATATTTTTTAAAACATTTTTATCGTGTTATATAAAACTAGTTAGTATTTTAATGGAAATTCACTACCCAGTTTTCTTGTAGTTTAATTTTATATTGTATAGCGTTCAAAGCATAAGTTGTATATCGCTAGATACTGACTGAAGGCCAACGAACTGTCCTGTTATAAAAAAAACATTACTTCATGGACTTGCTATTACTTCATCATACTTTTAAACCAGTGTATAAGCTCGAAACATTTTTTTTGTAGTTGTTCATAACCGTGTTTTGAAAAGTATTAAAACATTATTTATAGTTGTTTTCGTGGTGTTATCGCAATTCCATTGAAATGAAGTCAATAAACAAAAAAAATAAACATCGAAATTCAGAAAATAATTTGACACTTTTGCCTTAGTCATAGCCATTTGTAATATATAGGGACTGCTGATTTTTGCGAAAAGAGTTTTACCCCACTTTGTTTCAGTGCCTTACATGCAACCTGTATTTCTGCTTCGTGGTTATTGGGCGACGAGCCTTTATGAACAGACTAGTCTCATTTCACTGAGCCAATCACAGTAAGGGTACTGCGACACTACACGTCTGTGATTTGCCGGTAGAATCACAAAGCTCGTGAGAGTTAAAATATCCAATCATTGACCGTGAAGCAGAACTGCATATGTTTGAGGCACTAAAGCAAAGTGGGCAAAAATTTTTTTTTCGCGAAAATCAGCAGTCCCTAGTAACAGATGCTTGGGACCTTAGCTATGGCAACCCTGTCAATGCGGATTGCTTTGAGCTCTTCAACAACAATGGGTACATCCGATTGGATAGTCTGCACTACATATCAGCGAATCAGGGACAGCCATTGTCGTCGGATATTTCAAAGCGCTCTTAAATCAGTGGTGTTCGGGTAAAGTGGTATAAGTAGAGACCAGAAATTTTCGCAAAAAGAATTTGCATCACATTGTTTCAATGAATTCCGCGCAAAACTGCAGCTATGCTTCACGGTCAGTGATTGTATGTTTATACTCTGAGGCGTCTTGATTTCTAACCGCTAATCAGAGACGTGTTGTGTCACATTAACTTAAACCTGATTTGCTCAGTCGATTGGGCGACGCATGTGCACAAACACTCGCTGCCCAATAACCATGAATCAGTGCTGCAGATGCGCAAGGGGCGTCCAAACTATTTGTTGCAAAATTCTATTCGCGAAAATTTTCTGTCTCTAATTATAACACTTTACCCGAACACCACTGAAATATGCACTTTTTGCAGGGCAGCCAAGTTCGCCCGTATCAAATAAGCCGCCACGTCATTTCACGTCTGTATTACTGTTTAGTCTGTGGTTTGTCATCCTCCCGGCTATTTCGCATCTGTATTCCTAGATATTCTGTGGTGCTGTGTTGCCCTTATTGTTCCACACTTCCAAGACTCGGACGTACAAAATACGTCCATCCAGTTCGCCATCTCAAGGACACGGTGTACAACAACTTTCGTCACCATGTTTTATTTATATATTTGTACCAGATACTTTTTTCTTATTTTAGACATAAAATGTGACTAAATTAGGCTCATATGAAATTTTTTTATGTCTCATAGTTTTCGCGTAATGGCTTGTTAAAGTAAAAATTTGTGTGTTTCCGTTTTAAGGACTACACTAAAACCAACTGATATACCAAACTGAAAAATGTATAGTGGATAAAGACGTCACAGGCTACAATATCACGTAGGCCTACATAAAAACCAAGAATATTTTTTTTTGTATTCAAATAAAAATGATAAAATTTAAAACAAAAAGTTTAAAAATTAAATACATTTTTTAAGAAGTATTGAAATATTTTAATCTGTTGTTTAACGTAGCTGAATTTGTACCCTACAACATCGTTATTCACTGTGAATTTTTTTGTTTGGTAAGTGAGTTGGTTTTAGTGTGGTCCTTAAAACGGAAACATGCAAATCTTGGCTGTAATGAGCCATTACGCAAACACTACTAGAGATAAAAAAATTCTTATAAGAAAAACAATAAGTCACACTTTGTGTCTAAAAGTAGAAAAAAAATAACTGGCACAAATATAGAAATAAAACAGGGCCATGAAAATTGCGGTACACCTCGCCCCTGAAAGATTTCAGATGCCGCGTGTCGCAGTGAATCCCGCTTGCCCGCGGGGAACAACTACCGCTAGATTACAGTCATACAGCCTAGCCACAGCTGTGACGTAAGCGGATGCCTCCTCGTCTGTGTAATCTGTTCAGTAAATCACAGGTTAGGCTGGCCCGGCAGCCAAACGTAACAAGAAGACGGATAGGCCACCGAGACTATGCAATCTGCACTGCCGTTGGTGGGAGGGGTTTTATTAGGCGGAGAATATCAGGGTGCGTTTACAATTGAAAGATTGCGTATTGAAGGCGCACACGATACCCAGTACTTTGCTAGTCATGAAGCAAGTGGTTTACAAAATGCCGTGCGGGGTACATAAACGCTAAATATGTTGATTAAGGCGCATGACTATGCATAAAAATATATGTTTGATTGTAAAGTATGTGTTCCTATACCATTCATACGAATGTGTTGAAATTTTGGTAAATTGTGCCTGTGACCGTAAAGGGTTTTTTTTTACAAAGATCTGTACACAGAAGTAAAAGAGACAAGTGGCAGAGTTCGGAGCGAAACTAATTTAGAGATATTTGTTTCTAAAATGGTAATTTATGAGCATTACCATCATTTTGCGGCAATTATAATTTAAACAAATATTTATTCACATTTATTTACAGAAAATAAAATGTTTTCTGAACGTAACTAAACATTTGCAACAGTATTATTAGTAATAACATTATTTGAAGTGGACGAAGTTTTTTTTATTGTTCGGAAAAATTTAGTCTTCGAAATGATGTTTTAAATAAAAATATATCTATTTTTACGAATTACTTAAGATGGTATAGAGTACTTAGAATTAACTTCTGCGCGACTCAAAACTGCATTAAACTGAAAACCATGTTAATGAATTCGTGGGCAACGGCTTGTAAGTCACAACTACGACAACATTAATATAGCGTAGCAATCGCAGATGTAGACATCACCGTGTGTATGCAGATAATCGGTACTTATTTGCACAGCGGGTTGCATATTACTAGGCGGTTTGTCTCGCGCATAGTTTTGCACCCGTTGTTATGCTACGTGCTCTTATAAACGTACAGATAGTTGTGTATTGTACTCAGAATCAATGTTATAAGTCTATAGGGATAAAGTGAGCACTAAATATTTAACACTTGAAAAACAATGTGCACAATGATTAATTTATAAAATTGAGCCCCTTGTTGTTTAGCTGTCGTTCGTCAAGTTACCGAGAATGTCGTACTTTTTGGCGATGTAGTTCGGGCGGTCGGACTCAAACTCCGTCCAGTTTTTTCCATTGTTAAATTTATAAAGCAAATAAAGATTGATTGAGCATTTTCTTAAATTTGTGAGCGAAGGAAGTATTTCATAAATTGATAAAAAAAATACGTTTTGATAAATTGTTTATCTTAGTGGGAAGGAAGTTGGAAAATTATTAAATTAAAATAAAAGTTAGAAATTCAACAGCGAATGTTTAAATTTAATTTACACTGTTACAACTGTTCACAGACGAATAACAAAACGTATATGAATACCCAAACAATGTAAAAAAAAACCTCTGTATGTAGATACAGGAATGGAACCTAGCACACAGTTATCTTTTCCTACGATCAATTACCCATTCTTTACATAAGGCTCTTTTTACTGTGCTGCCTGTATTTTATTAATTATAGATTCATAACATTTCCAAAGGTCAATGCACATAAAGTTATATTAGGAGATCCCTGCTTGATGTGACGCCTTCTAGAAACCCAACGTCAGGAAAGAGTATTGTTGAACACTCCATTGAGTTTAAGTGAAAGTGTTGAATTTTTTATTTAAATTTTAAATTTAAATTTCAATTCTGTTTTGCTGAATGTAGTTCCGTGTACTTTCCTATTGAATACAACAATACAGAAATAAAATTAACTGAAATCTACATATTTGTGTTTTATATAATTAATAAACTTGTTTTTATCAAGCTGTACAGGTTTCTACTGACTGCACAATTTACCTTACACGCAAAGAACATTAAGTGACATGTCCAGAGAGGTTAGACATTTCCCGTCGTCAGCCGTTACGCGCGGAAAGTTACGAATTGGCTGCAAATAGAACTTTAGCAGGACCTTTTTAAGTGCTCACTTTATCAAGAACCACATGTATATAATTTTTGTAGGCTTCTATCTGTGCAGAGCAGCAACTGATTTTTCAAAAAAAGAATTTCGCACCAGTTTATTTCAGTGCCTTATGCGTATCTGCAATTATTTTACATGGCAGTGATTGGATGTTTCTACTCTGAGTTTCGGAGTTCATTTTATTTACGTCTTCAGTTTTACATGGCGAAATTAAGGCATATGCCTTTTCTTACATTTAACCATGGTAATTACACATTATAAAGTTATAAATAAATTAAACGTATCAACATTGGCAAACTGATGGCATTTTCGTTTACAAACGCAGCTATATAAATTTTTAGAAAATAAATTGCTTTAACAAAAAATATCGATTTTATATAAAATAGTACGAAAGGAAGGAAAATTAATCACTTATATTCTAATAATATATGATCTAGTACAAACATTTTAAAGCAACAAATTCTGTCTCAAAATAAAATAGCAGATTTAATATAAAAGAAAACTAATTATTACTAATGATTTAGAAATACGAGAAAACTCTGCCTGGAAATACCAGAGGTGTGGTTTCGCAGTAAGATTATCCTGATTGGCACAGTAAACCTGAGTGTCGCCTCTGATCAAAGTCAATCTGCCAATTATAATGACATTTAGTTTATAATTTTATTTCTTTGATTTTACGTGTCCTGGAACAGCACATGACCTTGGAAGAAGAACAAGGGGGTGGGGGGAGTCGGCCAGGGATTGTTTAAGAGTGCGTGGTAGATAAATAAACGCTGGAAACATCAATTGATTTCTACGCTTTTTTCGAAACCAATATGGATAAAATACTCAATGGCAATCCTAGATAATGGTATTTGCCAATTTTATGAGTAAATATTTATCCAGAATTACTAATTCGTTACGCGTGATCTTTTGCGCCGCAGTTAAATGCACGAAGTTCCGGCGTGAGAGATTGTGCCTCAGAAGTTCGTAACACTGAAAACGATTTTGTTTAAAACGTTGGCTAAAACTATTGTCTAGGATTGCTATTGTTTAAATTGAGCAACTTGGCTTCAAGAAACCTACAGTTGTAGATTAATGCTTCTAGCGTTGAATTACGTACCACCCTCTTAAGAAATCATCTCAGCATTCCCTTGGAGTGATTTAGGGAAACCCTGTAAAACAGAAATCAGGATGGTCGGAGCTGAGGATCTACCCGGCGAGTGTTTTACCATTGCTCCAACTCGCTCGAATTTTGCTGTCAATATTAGTTTCACCAACGGCTTACAGCAATTTTCATTGGTTTGTTTTTATTTTTATTTGTACCATATATTTTATTCCTCTTTTAGACACAAAATGTGTCAAAATTATGATCTTATGACATTTGTTTATCTCTCTTAGTTTTCGCGTAGTGGCTCGTTAAAGTCAAAATTTGCATGCTACGGTTTTAACGACAACACTAAAACCATCTGACATAACGAACTAAAAATTCACAGTGGATGAAGATGTCGCAGGCTACAATTTCTCGTACCTAAACCAAGTAATGAAATATTTAGTGTTTAAATAAAAATTCGGAGCTTTCAAATAAAATTTAAAAAAAATTAAATAATTTTTTAAAAAATTAAAAATATTTTCTTGTGTTGTTTAACATAGGTGAACGTGTAGCCTACAACATCATTATTCACTGTGATTTTTTTTTAGTTTCGTACGTAAGTTGGTTTTAGTGTCGTTCTTAAAACGGTAATATGCAAATTTTGACTGTAACGAGCGCTTACGCAAAAACTAAACGAAATAAAAAAGTGTTGTATGAGCAAAGAGTACTCACATTTGTGTCTAAAATAATAAGTAAAATGTCTGGTACGACTATAAAAAAAACATGGCGATGAAAATTGCTGTAGACGCGTCTTTAATACGTGTACTGCCAGCATATGCCGTCATACCAGTTTGGCTTGTCATTCTAAACTATCAAGTGATGACAGTCATTGCATCAAGGGCCCAGCAATGCACTTATATTGTTACAAAAGCGCTTAAAAACTTACTTTTTTTACAGCGAACTAAAGTTTCAAAACCAACAATCTTTGTATGAAATATGCGGCGTGTGTAGTTGATACCATTAAAAATAATTACATATGGCGGAGTTCAAGCTTATGTTTAGTAAAGGAAGTTAGACATACTCTTTTTAGTTATTGGTGCCAAATAAATATCGTGCCAATTAACAAAATACGCTCTGTGTCCTGCAGCCAACCGCTGTATCTGAGAACTGAAGAAACATTCTCAAGGTTCAAGGTAGAATTTTCGGGAACCGGTAACTTCACTTACTGCTAAAATAGGTACATAGCCACGACCAACAAATTGACATTTTGGTTGTTCTTTTCACTTGTCAAACGAAGACCTTAACTCTTGTAATGTTGGTAGACAGTAATAAACACGCTCACATTGAGTGAAATGTTATGAAGTCATTTATCCATAAAATAGGTAAACCTTCTAGAAAATATGTTAATTTACGATAAGAGAAACACTACAAACGGTTTGCGAGTGTGGCTATTAGTAAATGCTACATTATGTCATAAGATTCGGAGAAGTTTCAGAAAACGAAGAGAAATTTTCGCTGCCAACAAATATAAAGAGCACTGTTATGTTATCTAAAAATAGGAACAAACGAATATTCCTGTCCGCAAATTGGTTTTTCACTAATTTAATTTATCGAAAGCATTATTAGATTCCAATAAAATGTAATTAATTTGACTTGTTGGCTTAAATAAAGTAGAGCTTAAGTTAAATAATACCGTATACAGCAAAATTACAGATATAATACATATATTCGCTTAGTCATCTGAAACTAATTTTAACTTAAAATGAATGACTCAGTCGTGTCGAATGCGCTTTGAACTTTGAACTCAGCATATTTGCAACAACTTGGGTGTATCTAAGCGAACTGAATATCTTCGAGGCAAACAAGGATACAATCTGGAGCAACTCATCAGAAAACGGAACTGGTTTCTAGAAGGGCAGCAAGCAATAAATACAGAGATGGGTCTGAGAAATCTAACTTGCAGGTCATCGGACCAATGAAAATGTCCTGTCCGTAAGTATTACACCTGCTATCAATGGTGCTTTGCTATCTGACGTAGGGCGATTACTAGAGCGACTGAATTTTGGCGATATGGATTTTTCAACAACTAGTTTCAACAACATGGTCAATGATAGGATACTTTCAACTCTCAGCGTTTTTTGTTTTCTACAAGAAAATTACAGACGTATGGAGTCTCAGTAACTTTCTTCTAGTTGACGCTGACAAATGAACAATTCTGACCAAAAGCACGCTGCCAATAACCATGAAGCACGGCTGCAGATGTGCACGTAAGGCATTGAAAGAACTTGATGCAAAATTATTTACAGCAAAAATAGTAGCTCGAGTAGTGACCTTAATGTTGTAAAATGTGTCGAAAGTACAGCAGTTGACTGGCTCGCTTGGCCTTGAGATGTCAGATACAGAAAATGCAAGTCGAGTGTCGAATACCTGAGCTGTGTGAACTTTAGTTTAGAGGTCAGGCTAGCCTTGAAATATTGTTATAAATGCAACTGGTTCATGGATATGCTTGGCTTTTTGAATAATGTACTCTGTTTGATGATCTCAAAAATCGTAACCACCATGGTTAAGTGGTAGAGAAAGCAGTATTGCCCTAACTTTACCACATGCAAAAAATAAGTCGAATGAAATAAAATAAAAAATTATAATATTACACTACTATGGGCCGTAATATGAACGAGTAAACTTACAGGAAAGTTTCACTGATACTTTACTATAGACAGAATAAAGTGATGTTATTTCCTTAGTAACCTAATATTTTGTTCATGGAAGCGTTGCATTAGGCTGTTTCCTGTAATTCAAAATGTGTATGGAAAATATAATTTTAGTAAAATTGAGTTGGTTTAATAATGGTTGACATAGAATTTTCCCTATTTGTGTATGCTCGTATTGCAGTTTTTACACAACGCAGCTATTTCCGTAATCACTAACGGTTATATTTGCTACGACCGCTAAACTGCAAGTGAAAGGAGATATTGTATAAGAGCTGTACAGTACATTGTTAGTATTAAACCACGACTGTTTTCCGTTACAAAACAAAATGAAAAGTGTCAAGTTTCATTTCAAGGATACTTTGTTCCGTTACGTTTATTCTATCGTAACTTGTCACTAGCAACTGTTTTCTACTCTTTAATTGTCAGACCTCGGCTGAATTGCTTTAAAAACTCCAGGTTTATTCTCAAAACTCAAATACATGATAAAATATTGACAAGTTTGGTAGACATATTTGGCCATTATATCGTACAGTATTTTCGATCTGAGCAGTCTGCTAAAGGTTATTTAACCCTTATAGGCCCAAGAGCCGAAATAACGTTCCTGTGTTTGTTACACATGTATTACAAATTTTTTAAGGAATTTTTTTTAGAGATTTATATGTGTACACGTTGCTCTTGATTAAGGGAACCCTTGACAATCAGTATAATTTTTTTACAACTCAGTTACTTTAATTGGTATCGAGTTTTTACGTTTTAAATAAATAACTGCAAATTTCCGACAAGTATGTTGGCAGTTTTCGAATAAATTTCTCCAGAAAGATGGCTTTTAAAGATGAACAAGTAATTATTGAAACACATTTTTAGAAACAGTTTTACATACTGACGAAAATAATTGCCAGTGCTACCATTATTTGATAACGATCTTTGTAACATATTATTATATATCAGAATATGTTATCAGATGTTTCATCTCGTAGACATTATTGTTAGTTTTGTGCTTAGGTCATTGCTGATTGAATTGACGTTTGAGAACTCTGAACTCGAAGCAGACTAACACGAATTCACTCACTGGCTGCCGCGTTATCTTCTCACATGTACAACTGGCCACTTGTTGTAGAAGCAACCAATGAACAAATAGTCGCGTACTGAGTTTATACAGGACTGTGGAGTCCAGCCTGGCCTCTACTCATCAGACAACCCATGTGTGTCAACCACACGAAATGCGGATCAGTACAGAAATCATACTGGCAGGACAGCACCTGTAGCTGCGTCTAAGTAACATACGGGTCACAAAATACGTTAAAACAAGCGGCTAAAGTTATTTCAACTTGACCCTTACACTCCAAAAAAGAAATATCAATGGTAAAATTAGTTTCAGTGTTTTCAACACAAACCTACGATTAAAAGTATCACATTCTCTGCCTAGATAATTAAAATTAATTAAAAGTATCATCTTCTCTGCCAAGATAGTAAAACTGTTCAGAAAGAAATCTTTTTAAAAATATTTAGTTACACCAAAGTATGTTTTTGAAGATTTTTCCATA